>PVJI01000521.1:0-166149 GCA_004026765.1 Micronycteris hirsuta
TGTGGTCTACCTACCCTGACCACCTTCTTTTACTTTGTCACGCCAACCTACTGTCACTCCCATTTCCCTTACACTGTTTTACTTTTTCTTACTCCAATGATATTTATTACTTTCTACCGTTTCTTTAGTATGCTCATTATATTCATCTATACCAATTAGAATATAACTTCTACCAAGCAAAGCATTTTGTCTATTTTGTTCAAGAACATCGTTCAAGAACCTATAACAGGACCCTAGTTATTTTGAGAAAGGATGAATTATTTGAACGAATTATTTGAATTTATTCTAGTGGTGAAGCATATACATGCAAGTCAAATTCTAGGGAGAGTATGATTAGCAAAGTAAGGAATATACAAAATGTTAGTTTCAAAGGAAAAAGAATACACTGATTTGGATGGGATGAAAAAAATAAATGCTTTATAGAAGGCTGTATTTGGGATGAGCCTTTAAAGATTAATACAGTTTTAACCCGTAGACAAACAAGTTGTGGCCGTTATAAGAATTAATCAAAAGAAGGATTGAAAATAAAACTAACTATTCCTTGCATTTTATATTTCATCACTCAACACTGGGAAAACAAAGATGAGTAACTTGACTACTGATTTCAAAGTGCTTGCTTCTAGTGAAATTTGTGTGTGTGAGTGTGTGACTTTTCTAATTCTAAATAGTAAAATAAAGAAGATTTAGAAGACTTCTCAGAAAAAGTTGCAAAACAACAACAATTTTTTAAAGCTTTTTAAAAAATTAATAACTAAACTTCAGTTGTGTGGAGCATTTGATGTTAGTGCCACGGGTATAAAATAGCGGAGTATCTGGACAGGACCCCAGTTCACATTCAGAGGGATGCGCAGTTGCAGCTAATCTTAAAAAGCTTACTTACCAAATGATTAAGTTTGTACATCATGCAGACACCATCGCAGATCCCAAATCTATTTTTTTAACCAACCGTAATGATTGGCATCCAGAAAGATGGGTAAAAGGGAAGCTTCAGACAACTTCATGATTGCTATTCTTAGAAACTGCTCTTTTCTTCCCATTTGTCCTATTCCACTAACAGTGGTTGAGCAAGTTAGGAAAAGACAAAAAAAAAAGGCCCTTAGCATGACCACAGCTAAACTCCAGGCCAATCTCAGCCTTCCCTCTTCCAAGCAGGAAGATTCTGAAACAAAAATTATTTCCATAGGTGAAAAAAAAAGGAAATGGAGAAAGAAGAATGACTTATACTGTGCCCCAAGAAGCCACCAACAGCAACCCCACCGTATCATACGTGCAAAATTCTACAATCATTCTCCAAAATTGCATAAGAAAAAATCCTACGTGTGCTTTGACCAGGGATCAAACCCTCAACCTCTTGGTGTACAGACCGACCCGCCAATCAGCTGAGCCACCCGGCCAAGACAATGTGAGTTTCATTTTGATTCATTGGTTCTTTCTGCCAAGACTAGTTCTTTCTCTGTGTGTTTTCAACTCCCAGAAGGATTAAGGGAGAAGAAAATAGACCATCTGCTTCCCTTTCATTTTCTGTTGTGGTTAACCCATTTTCTTTCAATCTTGTATTAAATAAATTCTGAAAGAATAAATATAATCACTATGAAGTGAAAAAGAAGCTTCCCTTCAAAATGTATCCAAGAATGGCCAAAGAAAGAGTGCCTGTTAAATTTCATCTGCTAAACTTTTATTAATGTGACTATTATCAACTTAGATGGTTTTTTAAGGTGAAGTGTTTATAAATATCTCATATAAATTATGATCCTTGAAATAACTCTACAAAAGGAATGAATCAGAGCATAATTATCAGGCTGAATATCAGCAAAACGTTTCAGTGGAGGTATTTTCCCTTGGTTTCTCTCCCTTTTGGTATCAACTGATACTCATCTGTTCCATCAGTTTGGGCCATTATTTACTGAACCAAAACTAAAATATACATGCAAACTGACCTAGTATTTTTAAAACATGTGCATACTTACAGGGGGTAAAATGATATTAGAGACAGGAGGAAAATAAAAATATTTTTGTTTTATTATCTGAGGTCCAGTGAAGAAAGTGAACACTAGAACTCTTAAATTACATCCGAAAGAGCAGGCATGAGAATCCAGGCTTCATATACTAATTCTGTGCTCTCTTTCCACTCTATCCCATTTCACAGTGCCACTCTAGGTTTTATGATAAAATCATCAAAATGGCACCGCACTCCATTAAATTAGAACATCCCTTAAATTTTTACACATCAATATAATCTTTCTTTGTATTAGTTTGTTAAATCTGTAGTCTATCCTTTTAGGTCTTTTTGGATACTGGAGGTACTAAATAAATATAAGATCCTTATGCAGTATTGAGTAATTCACAGGAAGAGTGACATATTTCTGGAGCTTTTGGGGAAAAAAAGAAAAATTTAGTTAAGACAGAACTAAAACAAAAAATAAGTAAGAAAGTTCTCTCAAGAGCAACGTAATTATGACCATCAATTACAGTTGAGGTTTTCTTTCCCCGGTGCTGGTTTCTGTGTGTGTCCCTGCTGGGTAAACTGTGATCCCCATATCTGTCTGTCTCTCTCTCTACAGTCGGAGGCAGAGGGTTGCCCCATGTCTGCCCCTCTCTTGCGGATGAAGACTTGCTGATTTTTCAGTCCATTCAGATTTTCACTTTCTGTCAAGACAGCACAGTAACTTCCAAGTTCCTTACATGCAGAACCGGAAACAGTCCCCATTCTGTCCCTGATTTTTTACTCTTGGTTTCTCTTGGGGCTTATAAGAGTTTAATATTTTGATAACTAACTTCAATTATTTTCCTTCCAATATAATAATTTTTCTTTTTTATTCCAGATGCTTAATTCTACATACATTTCACTAAGGCATAAAAGTAGTCAGAGGTGGATGGGGACAAAGGTTGGGGACAGATAGCCAATTCCTTGCCAGATGCTTTCATTGCCTCAGAAAGCTGAGTAAAAACTATGCTTAGCAAAACACCTCAAGGGGATGAGAAAAGAAAAAAGTTACTTTCCCAAAGACCTTAGGACTGGAGAAGCCGGGCTTATTTCCAGCTTCCCCTACTTATCTCTTTTGGCCCAAGTACAGCAAAATATCTTCCCCTAAAACACAACCATGCCTGAAGGAGAAAAGCCAGTTAACCCTTTGATCACCGTATCCTTAAATCAGTCTGGTTACATTAAAATCACAGCCCATTGTAGTAATGGCAAAACTCGTGGGATGTGAGACAAACATTTACTCTCAGAATCTCCCTAGCTGGCCATGAATATGTCATGCATTCACTCATTCAAGGAGAAATTTGGGGGTCATTGCTTGTTGTATACACTTTTAGTTCAGAAAGAATATGGTCCAAGTATGAAATTATTTCTGAGATCCTGGTCTCCAAAGGTGATGTCTTAAAACCTAAAAAACATGTACATGTGTATATATAAATTATATGTATGTTTATAAAATATATAGTAATTATATACAATAATTAGTTTCATAAGTCATTAAGGTGCACACTCACATCTTATTCAGGAAAAATGTAAAAAAAGAGGTTAGCTACTCATGCATATTAAAACACAGTTAATATTTATCTCATATTGGAAATTTTTTTTTCCTTACCCTGAAATCTGCCTTTTTCTTTTCCCCACAGCAGGGGCTTTGAGGTGATTAAAATCAAAGGACTTCTCAGCTCTTTTACACGTACTTATGACAAGCTTCTATTACAGAGAGGAAGGGCTTGGAGGGCCCCCCCACCCCTCAGCCCCTGGAACCACTAACGCTTCCAACATGAACAGTCTAAGTATTTATGCACACTGACACAGAGCCTCAGTTTCCGTCCTTGTTTTGCTCACCTGCTACACTCCTGGCCAAGTGCTTCTTGGTTTCAGTCCCTGTTGGAAACTCTCGGGCATCTCTCCTTCTTTGGTTAAAGCCAACAGACTCTAGCATCTAAAAGAGGTATGTCCATGTCACTGCTTTGGACAACCGTTTATCTTTAATCCAGTATGCTTGACTGTCTCAAATCTTGAAAAATAATGATCATGTTCTACTGAAATAAACACTCACCATTGGTAAATATTTATATAGTTTTTACTTAGAATGGCCTGGATGCATTCCTAGCTTTCTAGTATCGCTCTCTTTTCCAAGTTTTTTGTTGTTGTTGTTCCTAATTCCTCCAAATGAAACTAATATTTAGGTTCTGGGTCTTTGTGCTAATTTATATTCTGACACCAACCTTTGAGGCTGATGGAAAGATTCATGAAAAGATGTCAACTGACAAAGATAAATGATATATGTTTTCTTAAATAAAAAAATTGAAAAATGCCAAGATAACCATACACATGGAGAACAAGGCAGCATCATCAGGCTTCCAAGTCCCCATTCCCTATGAGGACCCATTTTTGCAGACAATCCTTCCAACCATAAGACTCTTGCCCTGCTATAATGAAGAGAAATGTGTTCCTGTGACTCTTCTGGAAAATTTTGTTATTAAGCAGGTGTAAATAACTAATGCAAATAATCTCAGTCCAGTTTTAAAAATTTCTTGGAGAATGAATGACTGGGAATAATCAGTTTTTAAGGCAGCCTAAGGCGTTATATTTGCTTGAGGTAAGTCACTTGCCTGGGAATCCACAGTTGAAGTCAAACCTGCATTCAGACTAGGCCTCCACCCTTCCATACTTTGCCACACTGCCTGTCTGTAGTCACTGACTCCTATAGAACTATTTCGCCTCATTAAGCTTTGAAATTTCACCTCTTATTATACTGATAGGGGGACAGAAGCGGATGTAGAGCTTATTATGCATTATTAAGGGCCCATGAATATCACTTTATAATGTGGGTATTTAAAATTCTTGTCTTTCCTTAGCACACATTATTTTCTCACGGACACAGGAAACTATACAACTAGTCAATGTTCTTACTGTGCTTTGGCTATCGGGAGATTCAGAGTCAAATTTGGGAACACATTTCATAATGCATGGGAAATCCAGGTTTTGTTCCATTTACATTTTCCTTAAGGTAACTAATTTAACATTATTATTTAATAATATGCCATAGAAACAAAAGCATCAATAACTAATATGGATAATAGTAATGTAGTAATTAAAAGTATCTAATTTTGTTCTGTTTTACATGAATTATCTTTTTTAACTCTCATACTTTCTTTATGCGGTATGAACCATTATTTCCCCATTCAGTGGAAGTAAAGAGACCCAAGGGCAGCCTTCTTTGAAGCTGTGATCTGGAAGCTTTATCTAACTTCTGCTTGCATCCAGTTGGGCCCAATGTGGTCAGATAAGGATCGGCCAGGGATGCAGACTGTAGATCAGTGATATTCTACTTGAAGAGCTAAAGTAAGGAGGAGAAAATGGACTGTGAGGGATGGAAGAAGCCATCAGAACTTCCTAAGTCAAAATTGAGAAGAAAAAAAGCACTTGAATTGTTATTTATTTAAACAGGAAGTGATTTGGCCTGAATTACCCAGTTACACTATTTACATTGCTCATATAAACTCGTAAAATTTTCCATTTCCCCTCTAATCATTTCTATATATAAATATTAAATTATACTCCATCAATCTTTATTTGAGACTATGCAATGGTATCAAAAATGATTTTTAAATGCTTGAATATATTAGATAGTGTTTGAAGAATATTCTCATGTAATTTGAAAACGCCCTCATCACTACTCATACCCTTTTACTATGATTTTAGTTTACTTTCCTATTAAAAAATACATGGGTGCCACTTGTTGATTAATATTTTATATTGACTATGATTTATTATATTATGCTTTATTGGAGACATGTCAAGCACACTAGATTTTAATTCATTGGCTATCCTGTACCATGGCACATAATTTAATTTTTATTTCACTAGCCATAAATTTTGCAATAAATTTGTGTCATGAAACTGTTTCCAATAAATATACTGAAATTAATTTGTATTGACCTCAGTATTGAAGAGTGATTCTGAAATATGTGAAACTATAGATCAATAGCTAATAAAATTCAAAATCACGCTGTTTTGACAAGCTTTTCCTTATTGGCAAATCCCAACAACCAAACATTTTTTGGATGCTAGGATGCTATTTTTTCTTACGTCTCTAATATTTTCTTCATTTCTAGATCAAAATAGAACCAGCAGAAACCATGGCCTCCTTCCACAAGTTCCTCAGACACCCACTGGGAAGATAAACCAACTTAACCCAAGGTCTCCTGGCAGATTTGACCATGTGGAGGGTGGGGATAAGAATAAGTTTTGTAAAAGGAAAATAATGTTTAGCCTTGCATGTAAAACTACATGGAGACAGTACATTTTTTAATTGGTCATTTTAATTGTCATTTTTCTTTAATACTATTAAGTTTAAAAATAAAAATCATCACTTTATACCTGTCACTTATTACCCCTCTCTGTAACTGGAAGCCTAGAGTCTTAGAATTGATCTAAATCAATGTCCTATATTATAAATAGGTAAGCAGAACGTTCAGAAGATTAAATTACTTGATTGAAAACATGCCTATGTATTAACGTAACCGTGTTTACGGAACACCTCTGCCTCGGAACCTGGAGCAGGTATGGAGAGACAGCTCAGGGACTGGTGAGGGAGAGGGCGTGGGAACGAAACATGCTGTCATGTGATTACAACGTGCTGTTATCGCTGCGGGGAAATAAGAGCGAGCCACCGAAGGTGCAGGCAGGTAACCTCACCAAGCCTGCAGGATCAGGTCAAGCTTCTGTGAGGAAGTGGCTTTTAACGTAACATATGAAGGACGAACAGATGTTAACTATATATTGAGTCTATAGTGTACATTTTTATGTCTGGTTTTAACATTTCTGAATTCAAGATGTAACTTCCAAGAGTGGAGCATCCTTAATTGGCTTTCTTCCCCCGCCCCGTCCTCCCCATCCCTTCAGTTGCTCTCCTTCCAACCTTCCTATAAAATGGCTTAAATATAATACAAAATTCTGGCAGGGATAGGAAGAAACTGGATCACTCATACATTGCTCATGGGAATGAGAAGTAAAATGGTATAGACACTCTGGAAAATACTTTGCTAGTGTCTTGCAGAACTAAATATGCACTAATCATATGACCCAGAAATTGCACTCTTGGGTCTTTAGTCCAGAGAACGTGAATGTTCCTAGCTGCTTTATAAATAGCCCAAAACTGGAAACAGCCTAGATAACTTCGACAAGTAAATAATTATACAAACTATGTTACACCTACACTGTACAATACTCTGCACTGGTAAAATGGAGCAAACTACTGAAACATATGCACATACTGAGCACACTTAGCACCCAGATTTTAGTTTCTAATACTATTCTCCAATAAGAAGAACCAGGGCTCCTTAGATAAGAGTCTGACCCTAGGACTGATGAAGAAAATATGTAAGATGAGCCTGGAACTCGTCGTATTGCCGGCAAATGAGAAAGTATCCACAACCACAATGATAAGGAAACAAACAAACGAACACAGTGAGAGGGGTAGGAGAAAGGGAAGTCCAACTGAAGGAGCTCTCGATGGCCAAAGCTGGAACAATTTAAGCAACACAATAAACAAAGTAGCATTGGAATATACTCCAAAATATGAAATATGTAATTATGAGTCTGCAATGATTAAGTAAATTGTTGGAGAAAGAAAGGTAGGGAGGGTGGAAGGTAGAAGAGATAAATCTCCCGAGCAGAAGAATTCCATGCAATTTATGGCAATACCACACCATCAAGGAAGTAAAACATAACTCCAACATCTTAAGTATGGACTGAGTATAGCAATTTCCTTCCAAAGGGTATCATTTGGATCGGGAGGGTAAAACAATTTTTCAGTGGAGAAACCTAACAAATACTACCTCAGTTGATCGAGGTTAGTATCAACAGAGGGTAAGTTATATTGAGAGTATATATACCCCTCATAGGATGTGCTGAAAATGGAAGTGAAACTTAACCTTTATGGTCTTCCTCTTCCAAACTCATAACCCAAGTCTGATCATGTCAGAAAAACATTAGACAAATCCAACTGAGGGGCATCCTTCAATACACCTGAGCAGGACTCCTCTAAATTGCCAAGGTTATAAAAAAAATTCTGAGAAACTTTCAAGAGGAATCTATGGAGACTTGATGATTAAGTGTAATGTAGTATTCTGGGTGGGGTCCTGGGACAGAAGAGATGGCACTTAGGCAAATGCTAAAGAAATATGATGAATAGAGCATCTACATTAATGGTAATGTAGCAATATTGTTTCATTAACTTTAACAACTATACTGTATGAATTAACAGAAGATGTTACTCGTGGGAGATACCAAAACTCTCTCAACCATCTTCATGATTTTTCTGTACATCTAATGGTATCTGAAAAATAAAAAGTCTATTACCAAAATAATGCAAACATATGTTCCCTTTATACAATGCCCTTGCGATGACCATACTGGAGAGATAGAGAACATTTAGCGGTTGCCAGGGGTGTGAAGTGAGGAGGAAGGCAGGCGGCTGTGGCTTGAAAAAGTGTAACAAGGAGCCCTTGTGATGGAATTGTCCTGTGTGTTGGCTACAGTAGGAGTCGCATGAGTCCACACAGGGTGAAAACCTGTAAACACACACACACACACGAGTGCATGTAACACTGGTGAAAACTGAACAATGTTGGTGGAGTACCACTGTTAATTTCCTGGTTTATGGAAAATGTTACCATTGGAGGGAACAAGCTGAAGAGTTGACAGACAATTTCTGTGTTATTTCTTAGAACTTCACGGGAATCTACAATTATCTCAAAATAAAAAGGTTCATTCCAATATTATTATATCTACAGTCATGTCAAGATTTAATGGTGCCGGTAGAGTAGGATAGGGACGCATGGTGGTGAAGACTTTTCTAGACAGGATAGCACACACAGAAAGACGACGTAGAGGAGGTCATGCTGCACTCATTGAACAAACACAGCAAAGAGTCCATGTGGCTGAGTCTCAGGGTCCCAGGAACAGCACTTCAGCATGAAGTCCATGGGAGTAAACAGTGGCCGTAGCTGGTTGAGCCTTTGAGGACACATCAAAGTTTTGTTCTTCATTGTAAGTGCCTTCGTAAGCCATGAACATGGGAGAGATTGCTTCACATTATTTTTTAGAAGGTACAGCCAAGGATCAATTTCTATTTTAGAAATGCTGCAATAACGAAGAAATTCTTATTCCTGTAAGATTAATTATAGGTGCTTCTTAGCCAGATTCTCCTATGTTTATACTGCAGGCCCATATCTTTACTGGATGTTTGACCTTGAACTAGTTGCTTAACCCTTGTAAACCTCAGCATTGCATGTTTTACTTACACAAACTTGCCTACCTAGGGATCATCAAACCTCATGAGTATGTGACCAGGATTAAATATAATAATCCATGCATTTAGCATACTTGTTCAACACATTAAATTTTACACATTAGCCATTAATTTCTGTTTCTCATAAACCAAGGGTGTTAAACTCATTTTCACCAGGGGCCACATCAGCCTCACAGTTGCCTTCAAAGGCAGAATGTAATTTAGGAATGTATAAATGTAACTGCTCCTTAACTAGGGGCAAGGAGCTCGGCACTGCCACCGGGTAGAAACAAGGTGCCAGGCTGGATAAAACAAGGTAGAGGACCGGATTCGGCCTGTGGGCCTTGTGTCTGCCACCTGTGTCCTACACTTCTATGAATCTTACAACTAATAGAGGTTATTTATATAAAATATCAGAAAGCAAAGATAAAATAAAAATTTAAAACACCAATTGTGGCACCTCGCACCCATAATCACCGTTAAATGGCCATGTGCCAGTAAAACTCAATTATGGTGGAAAGAGGAGGCAGTTGGGGGACAACGAGGCATCGGCCACATCAATCTCCGTCACTCATGTAGGGACCCGGAACACTTTCCCACTGCAGTACAGCCAAAACAGGGAGGGGCACAATATATATTTGCTAAGTGGATGGGCAATTTAACATCGTGAGTATGCAAAACACAGAGTTTATCCTTGCATTATTTCTATTAATTATTGGATTATTTTCCAGATGAGCAATTGTAACCCTGCTTTGCCCCACCCTATAAAATGGACTCCGTTTTCCCTGTGAAGTAGTAGGCAAGGTTTTCCACAAAGAAAGGAGTAAGAGTGAGTGAGAAAGAGGATTTCAGGAAGGGGGTGAACCTTTGAAACCACAGCTACAGGAATTTAGAACATAGCAGAAACACAAAAATAATTAATGCTAAAAAGTGCTGACTGTGAAGGCCATGCAGGTACACGACCATAATCAAATATTTTCTGTAACAGTTTCTCCTGTTATAGCCTAGGATTAAAAGCAGAGACACATGTATAGCAGAGCTGAGTCAGCAGTATGTTTTATAATGTATAAATGTATTTGTATAATACTAGTTTAGCAAATATATAAGTCAATATCACTATATTGAGAATGGAACCCAAAATGCATTTAAGTAACGGTTTGCACAGAGAAGATTTGAGATTACTATTCAAGAGCATGAAAGAACAGATGTCGGTAGGTAGTAATTAGATATTGTTAAGACAATAATATTAGGGAAGCACTGAGTTCGAGATATGGAATAGTTATTGAAAATTAACACTAATTTTAAATTTAACCAGATATTTATTCAGGGAAAGTGTATGCTTTCTTTTAATGAATACAGAATGTCTTGCAAAGGAAATGTTAAAAAAAATTGGAGAGGGCCAGCTTTGTCAATACAGTAAACAAAAATAAATGTAAAATAAATAAATACATATGTCCCAGGAGGGATCATTTACACTCTCTGAATCTCTCTTTCCTGAGCTGGAAATAGAAATAATTGGTTGCTATTTTTGGTTAGGCATTTTTTCCAAAAGTTTTTTAAGACAACATAGGAAATGAATATGATAAAATGATCATTTTAATTTATGATAATCTGAGTGAAGGGAAAAAGGAAGGGGACAACTTAAATAAAGGCAGGAGAAATAATCCCACCTATCTGTAAGATTATTAGGATAATATTTTTCAAAATGTGAAATCATTTTGTATGTCATAAGTCTATATATAAATGCAAAGAATGATCAGCTTAAGTCAGTTTTTTTTTTTTTTTTGCAGTACTGAACAGGTACAAGAAGAAAAGAGATCAGAGGCTTACGTATGCAAAAAAACTAATATTTCTTCCATCAGCCCTTAATATCAGTATGACTTAAGCAGATAATTAGTACAAGAAAAAAGCAAACATTTCAGGAAAATGTCCTTCTTACGCTCACACACAGAAATGGCACAATTCTTTAAAACAAAATAAAGGTCACTGCTATAGCAACTCATCCTGAGGGGAAAGGACTAGAAAGAAAAATGAGGCAATAGTACAGCAGGGGAAGACTCACATGGAATGGGCAGATAAGCCACAAGTTTGAACCAAAAGAAATTTGTTGGAAGAGACTGAGCCACAGCCGGTCAAAGGAATAAACCATTTCTAAAACTATAATCACTAGCTATGTGAAGAAACTCATATAAAAAGAGAAACACTTTTCAAGTGGCTAAAATTCTTTTCAGACTTTCCATCAACCCTGTGTATTAGGCATTGCTTGTTTTTTCATTCAATTATTTGAACATTTTATATTATTCTTTGAGATTGAATTTTCTGTCTATATAGATTTTTCATGGTAATATATGCATAGTGATGCACACAGATGTAATTATCAAATCATACCCATTCCTTGGTATCTTTGGAAGTAGTAGTTGTAGCAAAAAAAAAAAAAAAACCTACAAAATAATTATTAGCTTTTTGCTATATTTATATTAATAAATATATTAACAAAGTTGAATGGCAAAACAAGGAAAGATCTTAAGACACAATGTATATAAACATGTGACAGTTCAAAAATTTTAAATGCTTCAAAGATAATATTTTATAAAATGTTCTGTTATTTGGAGTTCTTTTTTTCACTTTTTGACTTGTAATAAGCAATATTATCCAGCTAAATGTTACATTGACTTTATAATAATTTATTAACCATCACTTTACGATCATGTTCTACATGACTTTAATGTCCACGTATTAATATTTAAGAGCAGGACGTCGGCAACGAGCACTGGTAAAGCATTTTTCCAGAGTGCCCACACCAATGCGTCATTTGTGTACGTGTAGTTATGACCTAACTGACACCATTATTTGACTGAGCTAAATTCTGGTGGTGGTGTCAGATATTTTTGCTACATCCTTTTTTCCCCCCTTTCTCCTAATAGTATGTTGCAAAGCAGAACTATCAATTCTGGTCAAAATTTGCCAGAGTAGCTCTTCAAACGTAGCCAGCAGAGGTCTCTCTGAGATGCATCCAATCAATACAACATAGTCCTTTCGCCTCCTTGCGCTGGAACTTACCAAGCAATGTAACTTCGCAGGGGACATTTAAGATAAAATGTTACTTATCAGGTACTTGTTCCTTGAGGTATTATCAGTGTGATTTAAGCAAACTGCTAAATGTCAAGATGACCTAACTTCTAAAGCAAGGAAAAAGAAAAGACCATAGTTCTATTATTTTTGGAGCCTTAATTCCACCTGGTTCAAGATAAAACTATGAGGCTGAAAGGTTCAAAGCAAAGGCAACTAAAGCAAAAAAGCTAGAATCCATCTCTGTGAAGAAATAAACAACAAGTCCATCAAGGAAATATACAGCAAAAGCCAACAATGTGTACAGCATTGTGCACTTTTTGTGTGTGTGCAGATTTAGTGCACTCTAAATTTACTAAATTCTGATTTCTCAAGTAGTGCAAAACTTCAGACACTGAAGTTATATGTGTAATTAGGTGTGTGTATGCACAGCATCGGTGATTTATAATTTAAAGGGATGTTCATATCTTGATGTTCAATTTCTTCCCTTTGCAGATGTCTCCACTGTTTTACGTAGGCAAAATAATTTCCTCCATATGCTCCCTACATCATGAATTCTAATCAAATAAATGAAGGCTCATATTTATAAAAGTATTGGAAATTGTAAGAGTCAAAACTTCATAACCTTTCTATGTATAACTTTTCTTTCAGGTTTATCCATCTTTTTGGTTTTTGTTTTTTTTTTTTTAGTACTGGTTACACTCCTTCCAATCAGCTTTGAACATGTCGCTTTAAGATCTGCCACTAGAAATGTACATACACTTCCAAAAGTGGAACGTAGCATTTTTTCTTGATACAAATACTATAGTTGCATTACAATTGGCATTGGTCTTTAGATCTGAGTTGGATTATTCCATTTTTGGTTTTGAAAGTCATTTTTAATGATTTTCACAAACAGAATTTAATAACTCCTCTGTTTTTCATTAACATTTCATGCTTGTTTTATAGCTAAAATTTATTTCATCCAGCCTTGTGATCTTATAATCAAAATATTTATGTGCATAGTTGTACATGTGACACTTTATAAATTGAGCAGATAATGCATACTTATGGAAAACGTTAAATGTCAGGTTGACTTTCTTCCCATTGCTACCCGCCATTTCCCCAGTTTATCCATAGACAGGTTCGATACTAACTTTTTCACCTTATAAAGGTTCGATACTAACTTTTTCACCTTATAAAGGTATTGAATTCTAAGCACATTGAACCTCCCTCCAGATACAAATGATAGAACACCACAATGTGGGAAAACAAAGCTAACGATCACACAGACCTGGTTAAAACCTGGTCTTCATCTACTCTGTGCATGAGCTGAGCACCTGGACGTGGCTTGGAGGGTCACATCACACTCAGTGACCTCACACTCATGGGTCTTACCTTACCAAACACGCCTGAGCCTTTAATTGTACTTGCTACTCACTTGGTCAACCTCTAGACACCGTTGCCCACGTATCTGGCCAGCATGTCATCTTTTGCTCTGGATTCCCCGAAATGCAGAAGAGAAAACTCTCACTTGCAAACAATCTTGAGAAAACTCTGATCTCTTGAGTACCAATCCCAGAGTGGGTTGGACATTACAGGATTCCAATATATCTCTCAAAAAAACAAAACACCCCCAAACCTTTCTTCTCACGAATTAAACCCTGTCTCATCTCCACCTCCAAGCTTTCCAATCATTGCGGCAGCCGTAGTTTGGGGCATAGTCGTAGACAGGGAAAAAAGAAGATAAAATCAATTTTTGCTATGCATGTAATATGTAATTAGTTAGTGAAAACAGAAATTAAATGTGATATAATGTTAGCAGCTGTTAACTCTGGTGGATGGAATGTATGGGTTTGTAATTTAGTCT
Organism: Micronycteris hirsuta; assembly: GCA_004026765.1. Classification (NCBI taxonomy): domain Eukaryota; kingdom Metazoa; phylum Chordata; class Mammalia; order Chiroptera; family Phyllostomidae; genus Micronycteris; species Micronycteris hirsuta. Next base: position 14,200 of record PVJI01000521.1, read on the forward strand.
TTGCTCTTGATTGCACTTTAAACTTTCCCAACACAAAAGAGTAAAGGTTGTCAGCTCAGGCCAGCATTTCTCTTAGCAACCTGTATGTTATTTTAAAATGGTTTCATAAAAGTGTCTTCATCCCTACCCTAAGATCACGATTTTAGTAACACAAAGTAGTTTATAACCATAAATCTCAGTATTAAAGATATTTAGATAGATTTTTTCTTTTTTTCTTTATTATTTCTTCTCAAAATATCAGCTGAAAGAAGAGAGGATATGATCCCTGCACCTTCTGCTCCTTATCTGGTACGGCAAACACTCCAAGGCACCAACAAGCTATGTCAGCACCTTTTGATGGTGTTATTCTTTCTAACTTCAATTCATAAGACTGAAATCAGGAAACCTTCTTTCTAAAATATTGGAAAGCTTTTCATCACTGGAATAAGTCATTCTATGTTTTAAAGGTTTTATTTATTTATTTTTAGAGAAGGGAAGAGAGAGGAAGAGAAACATCACTGTGTGGTTGCCTCTCAAGCATCCCCTACTGGGGACCTAGCCTGCAACCTAGGCATGTGCCCTGACTGGGGATTGAACTGCCTACCCTTTGGTTCTCAGTCCAGAGCTCAATCCACTGAGCCACACCAGCCAGGGCTGTTATTTTATTCGGTACTATGTTATGCCATACTATTTTAATGTTTCTTTTATTCAATCAAAAATTAACGTGGAGCACCAATCACTATATATATCATACATATTTTATGTATGAGAATATAGAAATAAAAAATAGAAATTAAATTAATTGAAATGAGAAATTACATAGTCTAACGTTTGATTTGAGGTGAGTCTTCCAGTTGGGTAGGCAGAGGCAGAGATATTTTACATTAAGATTGAGATTTAAGGGTAAGAATTCTATTTTAAGGACACTATTTCATTTCTCAGGGCAAATGACACTTGCCAGAACCATATTTTTGAATAAATAATGCACTTAAATGGGAGGTTAAGAACTCAGATGTCAAGATACACTCGAGAGCTGTATGATGGATATAGTGTGTGTGTGCATGTGTGTGTGTGTGGTGGGCAGGGGAGGGGTCCCAAGGGCTGAATTACAAGGACCCAGGAAACAGGATTAACAACTATACTGATTCAATGCTGAGCAGATGACCCGTTGTCCTATTTCAATGATGCAAAATGATTTTCTTAATCTGGACTGTGAGGCACATACAAGGCCAGGCCAGGCTGAGGTCCAAGTAATTTTGCTAGTAAAGATATGATTCACTTTTATATCCCAAGACCTTATCATTCACAATTCAGAAAAAAAAATTAAGAAAGGTTGCTAGCTTCTTTCCCACGGTCTTTGTTCTAACACCAAAAAGGATGACCCTAAAACAAAAGAGACTGAATGAAAACCACTTGAGTAGTGGGATACCCTGTTGCTGAAGGGCTATTTCTGACACAGCTGAGTGGCTGTATGTTTTGAAGTTTTATTCAGAGCGTGGACATCCAGAGGCTCAGACCTCCTCAGAGCCCAGGAGGTGATGAGACCCTGTCCATGAGAATCTCACAGGGGAGCTGGGGTGGGAGATGGCCTTGGATGGCTCTTCATGTGCCTTCTGTCCTCTTGTGTTCTGGGAGTGTCACAAGGCATTCTGCCAAGACGAAGATCCGCTGCTGTTCAGATCTTTGCCTGCATGACCTATGTGAGAAGATCTGCTTTACCAGTGTAACCAAATGTGAAGCTCTAATTCAGTGATCACCTTTTCAGTTATTTCAAATGAGTAGCAGACATCTTTTGTCCACCCTATTATCTGGGTTGCCGTTACCCTGCCTCAAAAATGGGTTTTAAAAATGGCTAGAGAAATCCCCAACAAGTCATTTTTCTCTGTATAGGTAATGTTTAGCTAGTGTGATTAGCTACCACTTTATTTTCTGCCTCTTTTTAAAAAATAAATAGCTTTGCAGTATTTAAAGTGTAAGGCAAAACTGATTGTTCATCATGGATTTTGGTGTCCATTGGTCTAGTACTTATTGCTATATTTTTTAAGAGACTTTAAATCTAAATTAAAGTTTAAACCATGCAATTATGTACAATGCATATTGTAAGGACAGTTAATGGACTCTATCATTTTGGTGCTAACAGCTGCTTTCTACTCATAAATCTTAATCATAGATTCCATCCACACTATCAGCCGAAATAAAAACAGGGAGTTAGAAGAGAGAAATAAAGCAATATGGACTTTATTTTCTTTTAAAATCATAATAATGGAAAACAACCAAATAATTTGGGTAAATGTGAATGTATGCCCAATGAATTACTCTTTTTTTATCATTAATGATTCCTTTTATCTTTATAAAAGTATTTAAAGCTTATTTGGTTATATAGTAATGTTGCTATATATGTAATACCTGGTTGATCTTTTCCCATTTCTCGAATTTTATACTTTCTTAGTCATAATGTTTTAAGTACGGTGCTTTTTAAATGTGTTGGCCCTGGCTGGTGTGGCTCAGTGGACTGAGTGCCGGCCTGAGAACCAAAGGGTCACCACTTCGATTTCCAGTCAGGGCACATGCCTGGGTTGTGGGCCAGGTCCCCAGTAGGGGACATGCAACAGGAAACCACACATTGATGTTTCTCTCCCTCTCTTTCTACCTCCCATCCCTTCTCTCTAAAAATAAATAAATAAAAATCTTTTACAAAATTTGTTATTTTATTAAATCAAACATTCTTCATATCTTTTAAAGAGATAACTTTATATTTGGAATTATTGCAATCATTTTGTTTTGAATTTTATATATCTACTCATTATGTTTGCTTTTCTTGTTTTACTCCATTTTGACTTCTCTAAAATGAACAGAACTTTTTATCTTTTCCCCTTTCCGAATTTCAGATATTATATACTCTACATCTTGTGCACTTGTATGCAATCTCTTTTATAGAGGGAGGCCCCTCCTATCTGTACAACTCCGTGAATTTCCACAAAGTGTGCGTGACCCATGGAACCAGTCTCCAGATGAAGAAGCCAAAGATCACAAACATCCAAAACTCTGTGGTGCTCCCCCCAGTCACTGTCACTCTCTGCTTAGCTCCCTGCGTGTCATGTCAGGTGATTTCCTCAGATCTGTCTCTCAGTTCACTAATTCTCTTTTTCAATTCTGTCTAATCTTTAGTCTTTTCATTGCATTTTCAGTTCAATTATTACATATACACCACATAAAGTTCTATTTTATTTTTGCAAATTTGTTCTTTGGTTCATTCTTCAATAATGTTAAACATGCATATTTAGTGCTTTCCTTTTTATTCCATTATTTGTAGTTTTTAATGTCAATTTCTGTTTCTTGCATCTACTGACTCTCTTGTGGAGGCTCACTCCCAATGTTTAATAATTGAATTTTATGAGCTAACTTTACCAAACTCTTTTTTTACCTTTGATTATATTCTCTCAGTTTCTGTATTTCTGACAATGTTGTACAGGTCTCAGTGCTCCTGGAAAAATTGTAGGTACATGTTGTAAATCTGAAACCCGGGTGTAGATGTGTTTGGCCCTGAGGCTCTGACGTGTTCTGTCTTTTTTTTTTTTTAACCTTTATACTCAAGATTCTAAACAGACAGAACTTTTATGACCACATCTCTGGTTTTGTGGAGGATTTTTTAAGTTCACTTTCAACGGATGAAGAACCTCAAAGAAAGGATTTTCAAGCAGTATTTTATGCAGGGTGAGAAAGTAGAGTAACCACCTTCAAGCCTGAGGCCATCTCTAAATATAGAGTAGGAATCACTATGGACTATAGCACAGCAGAGCACACCGTACTGATTGTTATCCTTGTTTGTGTTCTTTGAATCTTTCCTTTCAGTCCTTTGTGTTTGATTAGATTTTTTTTTTTTTTTTTTAGTTTTCTTTTATCTATGATTTCCTGTTTGTAGCAGAAGGGAAATTATCTGAGTCAGTTTAGGTCACTATGCGTTTAATAAAAGAAAGTGGTGTAAATACTTCACTAAGTTCTGCCATTAAAGAAAGTAAGCATCTGGACTCCTCACAGCTGCGTCTATGAGGAGCTGAGTCTGCGTCCTTTACCAGGCCTCAGTTCTAATGCCCCCTTGTCTCCTCTCCACATCTGTTCGCGAGCCTATATTTTCTCTCCCCAAGTAACTACAGAGACCTAATTTCATCGTTCACACGTAGTTTTTCCACTGCACTCAATTTTCTCCAAACACTAAAATTCTTCCCTGAGCTTTAACTCAGTCAGATATGCTTCCTAGAAATAATTTATCTAATTACGGGTTTAGGGAAATCAATATACAGCTCATTTGTAAATTATTTTTTCAAATGTTGATTTTCAATAACTTGCTCTAGAAGAGGTACTTGCTCTGTTAGAGAAACAAACACAAAACCCCAAAATAAACTTAACATGCACTAAAAGATTTATAATTCCAATATAAAACGGGGCTTGTTGAAAAATCATGCACACACAACTATAGGAGACATAAAACTATGATGAAACCCATGGCTTTGCCACAACCCTTGGTTAGCTGGAGAAGCACTTCGTTACTTTTAAAGCACTTGGCTCCTATAAAGCCCTTAATCAACAAAAAGTGGAATTATTCCAATGCCTATTTCAGATTTTCACTCGGTTCCCTTTTCCTTGGCTATTCTCTGGAGTCGAAGGCTTTCCCGATCCGATTCCTCAAGCTGTTTGGTTTTATGTTTCGAAGCACTCTGTGCTGATGGAAGTGAGGCTTGTGTTGCACCACGTTATCAATATACTCAATGCCACTGAATTGTAGACCTTTAAAATGGTTACTTTTATGTTGTGTGAATTTTACTGCAATTTAAAAAAAAAGGAACGTGGGACTTTTCTCAGCACCATTGTTGATAGGGCAGAACCAATTAATTTCTGCTTGTGGGTGGAGTTCAGTCCTGATTAGTCCTGGCTGAAGCTGAAACATGGAACTAGAACACCGAAGAGGCTTTGCCTGGCATCCCCTCATTTGGGCGCCCGGGTTGCCAGGGACGCGTATAACCAGTCCAGCTGGAAGAGATTGCCTACCCATGCCTGCTCTTTCCACCCTCTCTCCTCCCGCTCACTTTTTAACCCTCCACCATCTGCTTTTCACCTGAACAATTCCAGAACGTTTGTTTCTGGTGACAGTTTTCCACTCTTCGACAAACCCAATGGGTATTTTTACCTTAAGTGTTCTGCAATATTGAAAATGGAAGTAAAAGGCTTCCTCTTAAATATCTCTTGTAATTTTGAGGGGGGGTTTTAAATGTCTCAGAGGACTCTCCTTCTACCTCTTTTATTCCTTAGTATAGTTTGCTCATTCTCATGTTTCCTCTTTTTGCTGTGGAAATTTCACATTATGAATTAACAGACCTCTTACATCCTTTGTGCAAACATTCTAGGACCATGTACTGTTCTGCTAACCCTCAAAATAATGCAGTAGTTATAGCCAGTCTCCATGGCCACCAATGGGCTCCTGCTGCCTCTGGGTTACATGACTTTATTTTGACGTGTGCCAATTCTATCTTCTCCGATCTCAGGTGCACTCTCAGAGATTCCTTTTTATGTCTTCAATGACCTGCCTCTCTCATCATCCAGAGCAAACATTCTAAATCTTTAAGCACTTTTCTCAAGAAAATTCAATTAATATAAATTCCATGAGAAAAAGGCCATATTAGCCATTCCATAAATATATGACTAAATGAATCAAAGAATGAAAAATTGTATTTTACTTACATATTTGGCATCTATGCTTTCATTCAGTAGATCAGAGAATTGTCTTCCTACATTTCTTATTTCATGGTAAGACACTACATACATGTTTGTTCAATGATTCATGTGCACAGTAGATATATTTTATTACATTATCGTCTGTTCATCCTTCCTGGCTTCTGTCAGTAAACCTTCACTGAGATGCGGCCAAATTACATCAGACAATCACTTTTTAGATGTAGAAAACTCCGTTTAGACCAATGCCAATGCTTTTTTTTTTCTCTAACATCACTTTTTCAAAGGAAAATTACTGCTATTAAATTTATAGTTAGAGAAGAAAAAATGGCATAATCAGTTCTGGGCATTAAATTAAGTAGTGAGTAATGGTATTGTTTATTTGAAGGAAACAGTTTGTAACTGAATATTTTCATTTGGCTATATGAAGATATATTTTTAGCCCTGGCTGATGTGGCTCAGTGGATTGAGTGCAAAACCAAAGGGTCACTGGTTCAATTCCCAGTCAAGGTACATGCCTGGGTTACAGGCCAGGTCCCCAGTAGGGGGCTCACGAGAGGCATCTACACACTGATGTTTCTCTCTTTCTCCCTCCCCCTCTTTAAAAATAAATAAATAGCCCTGGCTGGTGTAGCTCAGTGGATTGAGCACGGGCTGGGAACCAGAGGGTCCCGGTTCGATTCCCAGTTGGGGCACATGCCTGGGTTGCAGGCCAGGTCCCCATGAGGGCCATGTGAGAGGCAACCGTACATTGCTGTTTCTCTCCCTCTCTGTCTCCCTCCCCTCCCCTCTCTCTAAAAATAAATAAAAATAAAATCTTTAAAAATAAATAAATAAATAAATAAAGTCTTTAAAAATACGTATGTTTTTAAAACTATGCAATGATTATGTTTACTATCTTAATAAAATATCCCCGCTTTAAAATTATAAATGCATAATGAGATATTTCTTAATTCGGTTACAATTAGGTAGTTCAAATACTTTACATAATGTCATAACTCAGAAGATTTTCCCAAGCTATGATGAAGCATGTGATAAAATAGTCAAGCTCTATTCTATGCCTTTTTCCATAAACTAAAATAAACATCAGTTTATTTTGCCCTACTATTTTTATTGAAAATTTTACCTTTATTATTTTAAATAATTTCCCCTTCTTATTTATTATTGGAACACAGTATAATCTTTATTATATTAGAATCATAGTCATTTTGCTTGGTCTGCCACCTCTGCTAGCATGATGCTGTTTCTAATTTGATTCAAATATCCTGGCTTTGAAGCCCTTCCATTTTCTCTACTGTGGTCCTGAGTAATCGATTTGTACCTGCATACCTGTTATCCTTTTTTACTTCTCCTAAGGCACTGACATTATTTAAAAGAAAAATAGATGTGCTTTAAGACGTTCTCTCTGTGATTCAATCTGTCTCGGCTAGAAGGTATCTGGAGGCTGACGACTTGGTTCAGAGCTTCCGCAGAATGAGGAGCCCAACTGAGCCCAGGGACCCCGACCCCAGGAGAGCCTCTTCCCCTCAGAAAGCATCCCTCTGAGTCTTCTTTCCAGGAAACTGATGTATTTGCATCCCACCCACTGTCTTGACCACATCTTCATAGAAACTTCTTTTACTATTGACAATTTAAGTGGTGAATTCAGAATGACAATTATTTAGAAGAATATACATGCAAATATTATTGTAGAACTTCAGACAAGAAAAGGAAATACATGATAAAAAGAAAAAGAAAAATGTATTAAAATCAATATTCATTCTTTTATTTTAGGGAGGCTTTATTTCCTCTTATTTCATGGATATTCAGAAAAAAATCACTGTCCCCAAGCTACCTAACCCTGGATCTCCTACTTCTAATTCCACAAAAATCTGTATTTTTTCTTGATTATTTTTGCAAAGAAAGTAAGTAGGATGCTTCTATACTGTACAAATATACCTGGACTACAAAGATCTCTATGTCTACCTCATGGCCCACAGGTTCCAACAGCATTTCCTTTATGGCCACCTTTGATAAAATTCCACCTTGGCAGACTCACTCCAATTAAATTATTTTTTTTTTCACCAGCAAAAGAAGTTTATTTAGACATGAGTGGTCTTAAAAGCATTAATATAAGCTTACATCAAGATAAATTAAAATGAAATGCATGGGTTCAAATTCTAGCATCAGCATTTAGTACTTACATGAGTTTTGCCAAATTATTTTTCCAATGACTTATACAATTCTCAGATTCCACAGGCTTCATAGGATTCTATCTGTTGTGCAGCTCACAGCCTAGGAAGTAATGGATGGCAACATTCCAGAAGTTTCTTTTGCATGTGGACTGTGAATGTTAATACAGACTAGTTTTTGCATCATTTTATGGAGGAGAAGGTTAAATTTCATACAGTGTGAGGTGTTTAGAAGAATGTCTTAAACACAGCACTCCATCAATGATTAAGGGATATTAGTGTTATTACCTTTTAGTCTTCAGCAACCTTGGCTACACACCTACTTTTAAGATATTTTAAACTATAATGTCCTATATTCCACAAACTCTAGCTAATCCATTATCTGCTGCTGTTTATTTTAACTACTACGTGTCAGAAGTAGCGTCAAAATTGGTCATGTAAACCATGTCAATGTTAACATTTTTAAAATTTAGAAATATGAGATACTTTATGCAATAGTTTGTGAAAAAAATGCTATCCTATAAAAATAATTAACCATATTGTAATGTTTGTAGGTCTATAAATCTATGATGACTTATTTTAACTTCATCGACAATAACCTTTTCCAATGACATTTTACAGCTTTAAAGCTCTTTGGGACAGTATCTGAAGACACAACAGAAATCTAAGCACAGCTTCATTGCTCTAAAATAATTCACCATAATTAACACATGATTTCAATAATTAACTTACCCTTGCTCTACCTCAATCTCTTTTTGAGCATTTTATGTTTGAGATGAAATGATATGCACCAGAGAGAAAACACTTTACTGAAGACAAATTTAACTTGCAATCGAGAGAAGAAAGACCAAAGAAAAGGCACGAAGTAACTATTAGTGTGGAGTTACCCAATGTCCTCTGGGCTCCTTACTTGTCTTTCAAGAGTGTGAGATTGAAAGGAGTTTTGAGGTTATTAAATTTTAAAAAAGAAAGAAAAAATTGCAAACAAAAAAAAAAAGAAAGGAAGTTTCAGGAGAGTCTTTGATTTGTAGCATTTGTTCTGAATGGTCTGGAATTCTATTTGTTTTCTCACCCAGTGCTGACATGGGTTTGATGGCTTACATCTCTTGTCATTGTCCCCACGGGATCCTTTTTCCTTATCAGCTCTTGGCAGGTTGAGACCATTTAAGGAAAGTCTTCTGTAGTGGTTTATCAACCTTATTTTCATAGCTTCTTATTTCCTAGTGTCAAAAAGTATTATGTACACTTTAAAAAAGTGTACTCCTCCCTGGCAGGCAACTGTCACTGGAACTGTATTTTAAGTGATCTGGCAAACAAAATGGGCCTTGGTAAGCCTCGCAACTTGTCAGCAATACAACCATTCCTTCGGTGCGAGTCACGAGAACGAACGCAAGAGCTAAGCTTGAGGAAAGTAAGCCATTTTAAGAAAAAAAAGGACACAGTTATTTCTTAAATACCATGCCAATTGTGCCCTTTTCAGCAAATGACAGCCTGGTATTTTATTGGAACAACATGATGAAAGTCTAGCATGCTCTTAGGTTCTACAGAGGTGACTTCCAAAGCTGGTCCTCTGGCCAGCAGCTGCATCGCCACCAAAGATCTTGTTAGAAATTCAGAGTCTCAGGCCCCAACCTCAAGAACTACAGGATCAGAAAGTCTGGAGCCCAGAAATCTGGCTGGTTTTTGATAGTCCTCTCGGCAATTCCAATGCACACTCATATCTGAGAATCACTCAGGTCAACAAGCTCTGAACTATAATGGCAAGCAAGATGAGTTCAAGTTTTTTAATTACTATTTATTCCTACAACTTCTCTGGCCATGACATTTATTATGTGGAAATTAATTAATTAATTAATTTAAAAAAAAACAAAACAGTGAAAGCAGTGCTTGGGAGAAAATTAGAAAATGATAGCATACGAATGTGAAGCCCGTTCACTCACACTATTATTAAGACCCGCTGAGGTCTGGCTGGGGTGTGATGTGTTGTGAGAGCCGAGGTGAAAATGCATATGGTAAACAGCAAACACAAAACCGTAAAAGGAGAACAGAGAAGTCAGAAAGAACGTTGATCTCGAACCTTGCAACGGTCCCTTTGACTCACTCTGTTCACAGATGATGTCCCTGATCTGTTACCAAACATGGCAATGAGACAAACATTGGGACACATGTGCCGGGGAGTCACTCCACAACACAGCTTATGGAAAGAGTGAGCCATTGGCCACTACCCAAAAAGTGTGTGCTACCCAGAAATTCCTTGAGAAAATATTGACAATCTGCATAACGTCTTTATGAATAAATCTGGAACGTAGAGGGCTCTATGGAGCTTAACTGTCCAAGACAGAATCAGGAAGTGGGGAAAAATGCATTTGTGTTCAGCCATTTACATCACAGCACTTTTATTTGAAAAGGTTTCACACTGAAACTAGAAAGGCTCTGGGGAAAGGGGAAACCGCGAGAATCCTCATTTTCAAAATGAGCTAAGTAGGAGTGAAATATCATTAAGTGGGCTGGCTGCATCTCAGGATCTTTGTAAAAATAAGTTATAGTGAACTTGAACCTGAGTCAAAGGCTATGACCACAAAGGGCAGGATAATGGCTGAGTGCTGAGGATCACATTCCATTCCCATCACTATGAAAATAGAAAGCAAATATGTATGAAGAATGAAGCTTTGGTGTGTGCTGAGCATAGCAGGCAGTTCAGTTACAGATTAGAAGGCTTACTCTTTCCTCATGAAGAAAAAATATATAAAACAGGGTATCTTTCCCTTCCAATTTATAAAACGTCAAACCTGTGGGTACTACCACTAACATTTTCCAATGTGATTGTTTTTTTACAGAAATACGTACAATTGGAGTAAATTTCTTCTTATGGGCATCTAAAAAATGTTCTATCTCCTTGTAATATATATTTTATAATGCAAGGGCTTCTTTAGTCTTGAATGACCACATTTTGAAAATAAGTTTTAATTTGCAGGCCAAACATAATATGGCATACAAATAATCTTTAACACATAATATAACTTTTCAAATCCTCAAAGCTCATGTAACTCTTTTTCTATCTATAGTTCATAACCACTTGACTATCTCAAGACAGTAATGTCCATTTAATGTTTACATGATGTTAAAGCCCATATTTTGTTATATCCTACTTATCGGTCATTTTCTCTATCAGTCTTTGCAGTTAACTTTAATTGTTTCATAGAGGCAATTTAGCTGTGAAACTAGATAAAAGAAAACAGATCTAGAGTTCAATACTTGAATGCAAGCCAATAGTTAACAAATTTCCTACTTGAAATCAAATCATTATAAACAATGTTAACATTTCTACTCACTGGAGAATAATTTTCTGTACAAAGAATCTTCAGAATGATAATATTTTAGGATCATGAAGAAATCTTACTGAAATATATCTAGTGTAATTCCCATTTCACAGATAAGGAAACGGAACTTCAAATTGCAGTGATTTGCCCATATCACACAGTGACAGAACTAAAAGCTGAGCAGATTCCCAGCAGATTATAACCTGCCCGGAAGGGCATTTTTGCTTTTACTCTTTAAAGTAGGAAGAGCACAGAGTACAGTGCCTTGCACGTCTAATCGCTAGCAATAGTTAATGAAAGAAATATACTCTAGAGCTCTTTCCAAACCGAAAACACTGGGGAGGATGTGTGTATATCTATATTGTCAAAACTTAAAGTTTCATCTCATTTAAATGCAAACTTCTCAACATCTCTAGAAGTAATATCACATTTATTGTGTGTCAGAACAAAGCAGTACCTAATATGTAGCAAATGTGTAACAGAGTTAAATTAATGAATATAAATATATACTATGTTATATATTTGTAATAAATATTGATTAACTTTAGTATTAATGAGTATTAATATTAATAGTTGAATTAGTTAAATATATACCTATGTTATATCTAATATATCTAAAATATATCTCACTTTAAAAGAAAGTAAACTATAAAACCAGATGACCAGACGTGATGGTTAGTTTTTCAGTATCATGTTAATCTAGGTGTTGCAGTGAAGGCACTTTGTAGATGTGGCTCACACCTGCACACACACGACTCTAAGTGAAGGAGAGTGCACTGGGTAATACAGGTCAGCTTCATCCAATCAGTTGAAGACTTTAAGAACAAAAATTGCGGTTTCTCAGAAAACCAGGAATTCTGCCTCGACACTCTGCGTTTCCAGCACGCCAGCCTGCCCAGCCAACCTCAGACGTGCCAGCCCCGCACTCACCTAAGCCTAGTCCCCACATTACATATACTGTCACATGCTAGTGTGACAGATGTTTTATATGATGCATATGCATAGATTATACAAATTGATTTACAGAAGTTCGTTCTCTCTGGAGAACTCTCACTGATGTAACAGAGTTACAAAATCAACTTGGGTATTGTAAATTCAAACTCCTGTTTTGTCCAAATGGTAGTCTTTTTTTACAGTAGTTCATAAAATTAGGTAATTTAAAGTGTTCAATAATATATAATCAAAAACAGAAATTTAATATTTTATGAATTGGTTGGCCAAAATGTATTATTTATTTATTTTCTCTCTCTTGGACAAAAGCAGTCCCACTCTTAACCAGGGTTTTCTAGTAGGTCCTTTATAATCAAATACCGTTTAAATACTCCTGCTTTCTTAGCTGCACTCAACTACACTGTACAGTACAATCACCATGGTACACATTAGATTCCCAAATTTGTAAATCATAACTGGAAGTTTGTTCCCTTTGACAAAATATCTCCCCATTTCCCCATCCTCCCAACCCCTTGGCATAACTACTATACTCTGTTTCTCTGAGTGTGTCTCTTTTAGATTCCACATGTAAGTGAGATCATACAGTACTTGTCTTTCTCTGTCTGATTTGTTTCACTTAGCATAAGCCCTACGGTTTACCCTAGTTGTCTCAATGGCAGAAATTCCTTCTTCTTCATGGTCAAATAATATTCTTTGTGTGTGTATCACATATTCACATAGAACATAAAATATTTCATTGTATGTGTCACAATGGAAGATATGCATGTCTCATCTTTATTCATTCATCCATTGACAAACACTTCAGTTGTCTCTATGTGAGTATTTTGGTTGTGAACATGGGAGTGAGCGTAACTCTGCAGGATCCTGATTTCAGTTCTTGTGGGTATACACTCAGACATGGGACTCCTAGATGATATAATAGTTCTAGTTTTAATTTTTTGAAGAACCTCCATATTTTTTTCTATAGTGGCTATGTTCACATTCTCACTAACAGCTCATTAGGGTTGCCTTTTCTCTACACTCTTGCCAAAGCTTCTTATTTCTTATCTTTTTGATGATAGCCATTCTACGTGATGCGAGGTGATACTTCACTGTGGTTTTGATGATGAGTGATGTTGAGTGAAGATTAGTGGTGCTGAGCACCTTTTTAGGTACCTGTTAACCATTTGTATGGGTTCTTTGGAAAACTGTCCATTCAGTTCCTCTGCACATGTTTTGACTGGATTTTTGTGTTTCTGTTATTGAGTGGTATGCATTCTTTATATATTCATGGTGAGCCTTCAGAAGACAGTGGGAAGGAAATTAAAATTAGACATTTTCATGAAAGTGTCTAATACCATCTGCTTTTCTTCCTTCCTCCTTCTTCCCCTCACCACTTCTGTCCTTCCTCTTTGAATTTTTGTCTCAATGCTGAATGAGCATCAGACTCTGAGGGTACAAAACAGCAAGTTCTGAAAATACTGAAAACAACTGCAAAGGACAGAGAGGCATCTAGGCCAGCGTGGGCTGTACACGGGTGCTCACATCATATGAGGACACACACTGGTTATGGGACCTTACTATTCAAATTTCCTGAAAAAGGCAACTAAACTTAGGTAAATGTGGTGATAAGTAAAGATCAGGGGAGTGGAGAGCAAAGGGCAAATGATGCAAAGATGAGAGAACATAAAGAGCTGTGGGAACAGCAAAGAGTACGTTGTGAAACCGGAAAAGTAAGCAGACATTAAAGCATTCCGAGACAAGATGGTGGGATTTTGTTCTCCAGAGTATCACAAACATGGATGAATTTCAATTACGGAACTATCTAAATTCCATGTGATAAAAAGAACATCCTAGAAAACACTCCAGTTAAACATCAGGAAATGTTTAATCATTCGCACGTGAAATTCTTAATTCTTAATGCCAGTCAAATGACCAGAGCAGGAGACTGAAGAAGAGGACACAAATGTGACAAACACCAAAAAAAAAAAACAAAAAACCAACCAACAAAAACTGGTGATGAGTATAGTTAGGATGTTTCTATGTTGTGGTGACTATGGGACCATCAGGCACAGATTTGAGTGGCATTTCAAATATAGAAACAACATTCAAAGAAAGGCCTAGGCTGAAGGTAGACCTCTTGGAGTCTCCAGTTTATAGGAGATAGTGAAAGCCACTAGAAAGAGTGCTTATAACGAAAAGGAAAAAGGGCTAGAGATCAAAAATAAAAATGCTCTAATATTTCAACCCTGGGCTTCAGGTTTTTCCAATAAAAATTTTCCTCCATTCACATTCATTCTGTTCCAAAGTATCACAGCCACTACTTAAACTTAGCATGAAATGAAATTTCTTCACCCCCGCCCCACCCATGACCCCTCTCACACACTAACCTCCAGCTCCCCCACTCCTGCTCACGATGCCTCTCAACTCTCTCATGATCTTTCTTTATAAATTCAAAATCTCTCTTAAGTAACTCAACACAATCCACCTATTCAATGACACCCCCTTAAACACCATGGGATCCTTTCCTCTATGCATTGTTCAGGCTCTAGGTGCCCAAATGACCAAAATCCAACTCCCATCCAGATTCTGCATAAGAGGATACAATTGGCTAATGTAACAGAACAGCCTCTGGGTACACCGGCGTCAGGCACAGCTGGACCTAGGGGATCAAACCATGCTATCACGAACGCATCTCTCTGTTTCTTGGCCCTGCTTTCTCCTGTGCAGCACTCATTCTCAGACAGATGTTCTCTCCTGTTGGGAAAGAAGATGACTCCCAGAAGCTCCAGGCCTGCACACGTGTTGTGGTTTGTGTGATCTTTGCTTTATAATAAATATACAAGGGAGAACACCCCCCAAAATGGAATTACCTTCTGGAGGGTTGGCCTCTTGTAGTTCAGGCTCCCCCCACTAGGTGAGTGTTCTACGAACCCATCTGTATCAGTGGACCAGCTCGCATTGTTGTAAGAGGCTGTGTTCAGCTTCGGTGAATTTCTTTGATATTCTTTCAATGTGCTTGCTCATTCCATGATGGGTAATTTATAAGCACACCTGCCCACACTGTGCTGAGTGCTCAGCAGTTTTTGACCCAAAACAGCATGACCCCTGTGCCTTACCCTCCCTATCCACCCGATCTCTCCTGGGAGCAACTTCATTTTTTGTTTCCCTAGAAGGAAAAGTACTCAAAGGGAAATGTTTTGCCTGTGTGGAAGAGGTGAAACAAAAAATGGCAGAAGCATTAAAAGGCATCAAAACTGATGAGCTCAAAAATTGTTTTGAGCAGTGGAAAAAATGTCTTGATAGGTGTATTGCATCCAATGGAGAGAACCACTACTTTGAAGGTGACTGAAGTTTAAACACGTAAGAATAAATACACAATTATTTACAAATAAACTCTGGGGTTTTGAGAGGTCCCCCTTGTATATTTGGTCTTCATCCACTGTTCCTGGCACAGAGCTCCTGAAACACTAGGAATTTCATAAGAGATGAGAGTGAGAGCAATAAGACGTCTTTCGTCACACTAAAGAGTTGACTTGGGGAAAGCACCTAGGATGGGGGCTGGCTGCTGAGAGAACCAACCACGTGAGTCAAGGGTTGGCAATTTCAGTCCCACCTCCTGACCTCTGGGGAGAGAAGAGAGGCTACAGGTTGAGTCCCATCATCAAAGGCCAACACTTTAATTAAACATGCCTGTGTAATAAAGCCTCCATAAAATCCCAAAAGAACAGGGCTTAAAGAGCTTCCAGGCTGGTGAACACAGAGATTCAGGAAGGGAGGCATGCACAGAGAGAGCACAGACATGCTACACCCTTTCCCCATACCTGGCCCTGCACATCTCTTCTATCTGGCTGTTCCTGAATTATTTCCTTTTGTGATAAACGGGTAAGTTTCTCTGAGTTCTGTAAGCTGCTCTAGCAAGTTAGTGGGATGCAAGGAGGAAGTCATTGTAGTTTTTTGTTTGGCTTTTGACCACGTTTGATAACTGAAAACCAGCCAGGACCGGGCTCTGCAGCAGACGTTTAGTCCTCTCAAATGAAGTCTTCCAGCTCAAAGCACTTTGCGCTGTGGTTTTTGCTCACAGCTTGTCCCATCCTATATATCTCTGCTTAAATACATATTTTTACCAATGATTTTACAATTCTGAGCCACCTAGGATTTTAATACCAAACCTATCATTGACTTTCTTCTCTCCTGCCTTTGCCTTTTTAATATCCATCCAGTCTCCCAGACATATTGATTCTATTTCCACAATATTTTGATCATCTATCTTCTCCTTTACATCTCCAGTGTAACTACTCTAATTCAACTCGCATTTCTCTTCCTAAGACTTTTTAAAGAGCCTCATCTCTCTGACTGCAAGATCAACACCACGTAATCCATCCTACACCCTAATCTCTGTAAAACCATACCTTGACCTCAGCAGGCCTGTTTCAAATATTTGTAATAGCTCTTTATGTTCTAAAATGTAAAGTGATTGTTCACAGGCTGGCTTTCCAAAACTACTATCACCTGGCCACAAAACACCATTGTAGCTTTTATTCCCTTTTCTTCCCTTCATGCAACTACTTGTTAGTCTGTCTATCCCCCCAAATGCGCTGTCCCTTTTAGCTTTCCTGTATTGCTTATGGTATCCCTTTCATCTGATTTGCCCTTCCTCCTTTCCTATCTGTTCAAAGTCAAGTTCCAATGCCATCTTCTTCCAATCCTACTTACTCTCACATGGTTGCAGTGATCCCTTTATCTCCACAATCATATTACCTCACGGGAGACATATTTCATATGCAGCTTTTCTGTCTTCATTGTTTGTAAGCTCACTGAATACTGAAATTGTAAATTGTTCAGCTTTCTCTGCTTCAGAATGCCACAACACAGTGCCCACAATGAGGGCTCGTAATTTATGGAATAAATCACTGGGTACATGAATAAATGGCTACTTTGAGAATCATAAAATAGCAATACAATATTATCCAGGCATCACTAAAATTTGCTTACAATATTCTAATGGAAGATCCTGAGAGTACTAGAGCAACAAACATATTACTATTTACTGAGAATGATTTCCCTGTGATGAGATGAACAATGATTATCTCTGCCTGAACATAAATTGACAGAGTACAGAGGTTCACTAACTAGGGATGGGGTTATGTCCCAATAACCCCACCATAAGTTGAAAATATCTTCACCTATAAGTGGAACCCAATCAACAAACCAAACAAGCAAGCAAAATAGAAGCAGAGACATGGAAATAAAGAACAAACTGACAGTAACTAGAGGGGAGTGGGGAGGGGACAATGAGGGAAAAAGGGGAAGGGACATCAAAGAACATGTATAAAGGACCCATGGACAAAGTCAAAGGGGGGTAGGACTGAGGGTGGGAGGTATGGATAGGTGGTGGGGGGAGTGGTGGGGGAAGAAATGGAGACAAATTTACTTGAAAACAATTAAAAAGAGAAAATAAAATAACATACCATAACATAAAATAAAAATGCATTTAATACACCTGGTCTACTACACATCATAGCTTAGCCTAATCTATCTTAAATGTGTTCCAATCATTTGTTAGCCTACCATTGAGCAGATATCTTGAGTTTCATCTCAAGTATTTCCTTTCTCTTTTCATCAGAAACAAAAGACACAGCCCTGGCTGGTGTAGCTCAGTGGATTGAGCACGGGCTGCGAACCAAAGGGTCGCTGGTTCGATTCCCAGTCAGGGCACATGCCTGGGTTGCAGGCCAGGTCCCCAGGGGGACCACGTGAGATGCAACCACACATTGATGTTTCTCCCCATCTCTTTCTCCCTCCATTCCCTTCTGTCTAAAAATAAATAAATAAAATCTTAAAAAAAAAAAGAATCATTATTTTTAAAAAAAAGAAACAAAAGACACACATAGGCCTTTAGAAGACACAATAGGATGTGAAAACACACAACACAATGTGCAAAAACCTCTGGCAACACAGGACATGGTAGAATATCAGTCATTTACCCTGGTGACCACGTGGCTTACAGGGAGCTAAAGCTTGCTTCTGCTATCCAGTATAACAAGGGAGAATCATACCACGTAAAGCTCTTGAAATTCAAAATCTGAAGCACAATTTCTACATAAGTTGGAGGCCTAATTAGTGATTACTTTAAAAAAAATATTTCCATCATAATATTTAGGCAAATGAACTCCAAATATAATATTATATAAACCTAGGCAACATATATATTTTTTGTTTTTAAATAATTCTTATCCAGAAAAATAACTTTTTATTAGGCAGAAGATATTTATTTACATTTCTGAAAGCTAAGTAACCAATACATTTCTGAGAGTTTCTGACAAAAATAGCCACATAACTCTGCAATCACTGTGCAGACCACCAGTAACTTGTTCTTCAAAGTAGTTGCTATTTACTAAGCAAAACTACCCCTGCAAAGTCATTTGAATTATTTGACTCTTAAGGAGTTGGTTTTCACTTATCTTAGATTATACTGTCTTTGGCTTTTAGAGGTGGTAATATATATATACTACTTAAATACAAAAATTTTGGTCTGCATATTAACAAAATATAAGGGTTTGTTTAAAGCACCCAGCTTGCTTTGAATGTAGGCAGGATTTGGAAATTAAATATTTTTCTTTCCAGTGCAAAGTAACAATTACTATGAAAATGTTCTGCAATGGACCTCAGATAATAGGGTAATCTCTTCTTTAAAAATGCAATTTATTGTTCATAGTTTAGAATTATGAAAGTATATGTTTTAGTATTAGTTTAAACAAATGAATGGCCTTTGAAGGTGTTCATAAAATTCATATTCAGGTAAGTTGAAGCAAATGATTAAAATCTTAGATTTTTCCTTTTGTTTCTTTTCTTTCTGCTTATGCTTCTGTCAATATTGACCCTCCTTGATTTTTTATTCTGTTCACTATCATTCCTCTTCAGGCTGCCAGAAATTGCCAATGGGAACACTGACTCAAAAGAGTATATGCACCCCCAACGTTCATGCAGTGTTATTTACAATAGCCAAGATTTGCAAGCAGCCCAAGTGCCCATTAGTAGATGAGTGGATAAAAAAGCTGTGGTACATTTATGCAATGGAATACTACTAGGCCATATAAAAAAAGGAAGTCTTAACTTTTGTGACAGCATAGATAGACCTAGAGATTATTATGCTAAGTGAAATAAGCCAGTCAGAGAGAGACAAGTACTATATGATTTCACTCGTGTGAAGAATCTAATGAACAAAATAAACTAACAAAAAAAAAATAGAAACAGACCCGTAGAGACAGAAGAGACTGACAGCTGTCAGAGGGGAGCAGGCTTGGGGGGTTGGGTTAAAAGGAGAAGGAATTAAACAAAATCTCATGGACACAGACAACAGTATGGTGATCACCAGAGGGAGCAGGGTGAGGGAGGTGGAAGAGGGCGTGGAAGGATAAATGGTGATAAAAGGAGATTTGACTTGGGGTGGTGAACACACAATACAATATATAGATGATGTATTATAGAATTGTACACCCAAAACCTATATAATTTTATTAACCAGTGTCACCTCAATAAATTTATTTTTTAAGGTTTTATTTATTTATTTTTAGAGAGGGGGGAAGGGAGGTAGAAAGAGCGGGAGAGAAACATCAATGTGTGGTTGCCTCTCACATGCCACTCCCTCACTGGGGACCTGACCAGTAACCCCAGACATGTGCCCAGTTCACAGGCCAGCGTTCAATCCACTGAGCCACACCAGCCAGGGCTAATTTTCTTATGAAGGGAGAAAAAAAAACTACTGATGGCTGAGAAAGTTCTGGCTTCTTTATCATGCTACCAAAGTTTATCCCCTCCATGACACAAAATAAACTCATTCTACGGAACTTCTTTTCCCTCCACATAAAAATGTTCCTGAAAACTATCAAAAGAAGATATGTAACGAAGTCATCATTCCTTAGCAAAAAATGGTTGTGCTCTTATTTGTATTTGTTTCTGGCATCCTACATACATGCTATGCAGTTACCTGGCATGAACTACGTAGACAGTATAGAATGACAGCTTCATGTGCCTAGGAGCAAATAAAAATTCACTTCACTAAACCTGGTAAGATAGGTAAGATCATTTTATTTTATTTTTTTAGAAGGCACGTTAGCTGCTTTTGTTTTCAAGAGATAAAAATCTCTCTTAAAACAGATCAAGCACTATGGAAGGAAGCTGCGGGATTACACACTACGCTGCAGGCCTGGCACGGGCTCTCAGCAGGTTCCAGGCCTTTCATTCTTCTCTTTTCTGGGATTGGCTTCCTTCACAAACGCAGCTGCTGTTCTAGGCTCACACCCTCCTTATGATCGGTGATGCTGGAGAATGTAGTGGGTGTTTTCTGATCGCCCCAGTCACCCAGGGACACTCCTGATAGGCTCAGCCAAAGGGGCTGGGTCCCATGCTGGCAATGTGGACAACGCGGGTGACAGACTTACCACGTGGGAGGGGATGGTTCCACAAATAAAACTATGCAGAAATGACAACAAGCATCTACTGGGGACCAGAGGTAGAAGCCAAGCAGCAGCTCTACAGGTGCACTGATAGGTAAACTTATGGGAAACAAGTCACCCAAAATGGACCACCTGCTAAAAATACTCTAACATAGAACCAGAAAGCTTATTGGAAAAACTAAAGACCTTGAAACTTAGGTTTTACCAGTAAGGGCTTATTTGTTTTCTTCTCTGGGATGAAGCATCACCTTCCTTGCATAATGTGGGGATTTTTTTTGTTTTGTGTTGTTTTGCTTTTTACCAGGATATAGTTTATGATTCTTTCCTCCCAAAACTCTCCTCTTTTGAGAAATACTAGTCTTCACATGTGCTTCCACGTACATCTGTAGTGGCAGCTAACTGGCGGGGCTTTATATTCTCTGCCTACTTTTCTTTACTCAACTAATCTGTCACTAATTTATTCCGCTGCTATCTTTTAAGTGTCTTGAGTACATTAACATCATCCCACCTGTCATGACATTCATTTAGGCTGTCAACACAGAGTACCTCCTTTACTGAAATTGTCTCTAGAGCATTCTCAATGCCTACTTGGTTTCCCTTTTTAACAGATGGTCACAAGGTTGGCGGTGCTTAAAAGTATATCTAATCGAGTAAATGACCTACTTCAAGTCTATAGTTGAGTAGATGGCTCCCACCCACTACATTCCTGGTATGGAACAGACTCAACTGCAAGAACTTTCCTTACCTCTTGTCATCACTCTCCAGTGACATAAAAGGACTTCCCTCAGTATGCTCTGGCAGCAGTCCCCTAACTGGCACCAGGGACCAGTTTTATGGAAGGCAGTTTTCCATGGGGGCAGGGCGGGGGGATAGTTTCAGGATGATTCAAGCAGATTACACTTGAGCTCATCTCCTGCTGCACAGCCAGGTTCCTAACAGGCCCAGACCGGCACTGGTCTGAGGCCCAGAGGTGGGGACCCCTGTACTATGGTGTCAGGTAGCTCCAAGGGTTGATGGCTCTGAGGCAACCATTGTTACTACCTGTCCCTTCTTTTCTATTTTTCTAGATGACCTTTTTTCACTGTATTTACACAGAGTAAATGCATGTGCTCACATGCCTCACTCTCATCACCCACATTAGAATCGGTTTCTTATGAGTGCACTATACGACCTTGCTACTACTCAGAGAGGTGTTTCATGGATCAGGAATATTGTGATTACTCAGGAGCTGTTTAGAAATTAAGCATTTTTCCGTGGCCGGTGTGGCTCAGTGGATTGAGTGGCAGTCTGTGAACCAAAGCGTTGCCAGTTTGATTTCCAGTCAGAGCACATACTTGGGCTGTGGTCCAGGACCCCTGTAGGGGGTATGCAAGAGACAACCACACATTGATGTTTCTCTCCCTCTCTTTCACCCTCCCTACCCTTCTGTCTAAAATAAATAAATAAAATCTTAAAAAAAAAAAAAAAAAAAGAAAGTAAGCATTTTGTGCCTCATCCCAGGCTTATTGAATCAGAGCATGAATTTTAACAAAACTTTCATTAAACTTTGATTTTAAATACTTTAAAGTTTAAGGAATGATGATCTATTGCATATTATTTGTATTTGATACCAAATATCTAGCAAACAGATATTTAAACCTGGTATGTTGTAGCTGATTTATACATTTTGGATTTAATTGAATTGAAAGAAATTTATCCACATCACAATACTTTTTAGCATCGTTAAAAAAATACAGGAATATCTGGAAATATACTGAGGTTACTTGTCTCTTAAGAAAATAAAGATATTGTGATTATGTCTTATTCTTAGACTACAGATTTAGTATTTAGCCACATATCCTCCTTCAAATCCTAATAAATTTCTCCCTGTTTCTTCAAAGCTCACCACTTAACCACAAAAGAGAAAGCAGTGGTGAGAAAATTTATTAATAATCTGAGCTGAGGCGCAGCCGGTTGCAAGAGGCTGATTGCTTTATTGACCTTCAACTTCACAGCAACAATGGTTTACACCCTCCCATACTGACTCCAGGCTTGGACACAAGATGGCTTTAGCTAATGAACAGGGACAGGTCTGACGGGAGGGGAGGCTGTGCACTTCCATGTCTTTCCTCTTGTTCCTTGCCTTCATTGTTGAAACGGAGTCCAGTCGGCCAGGTTGTACCAGTCAAGGCCTGGACGTGTCAGAAAGCTCAACCAACGTGAGAAAAGCCAGCTTTTAGCTAATGAACAGCCGACCACAGACATGAGTGAGCTTCAGCAATTCCAGCGTAGGTCAGCGGAACTGTCCAGCTGACAGAACCATGAGCAAAACTATTTATTATTACATTGCTGTATGTCATAGAGGTTTGTGGTTGCTCCATATACAATATTATTACGGCAACTGCTAGGTAATGGAATGTAGTTCAAGTACACTCAGTTTCAGTTGTGGTTCATTCACAACTAAAATCATTTTTATAGTGTTTAATCTTAAAAACTAACAAATACTGTTCTCTATGTTTAAATCCCTCAATTATGAATCTTAATAATAAAAATAAAAAAGAATCAGTTTACTTGGCCCTGGCTGTCATAGCTCAGTGGATTGAGCGCGGGCTGGGAACCAAGAGGTCCTGGTTCGATTCCCAGTCAGGGTACATGCCTGGGTTGCAGGCCAGGTCCCCAGTGAGGGCCATGTGAGAGGCAACCATACATTGCTGTTTCTGTCCCTCTCTGTCTCCCTCCCTTCCCCTCTCTCTAAAAATAAAAAAATAAAAAATAAATAAAAAAGAATCAGTTTACAAATATAATAAAACTAGCTCTCAAAAGTCTTTGGATCTCTGTAGGAACTCGGCTAAGAATTTTTTATTTGCTTTTAGTTGTACCATCCCTACCTCTGGGTTCAGAAGGTCAGATAAGATTGCTTACCTAAATATTAGGTAAGAGTTGTTGAAATTTATATATAAATTTACATAGATACAGCAAGACATTTGTTAACTGGAAATGTGGCATCTGTATAAGTAGGTACTTCTCAAAGAGGAAGGGTAGAAGGAAGTTTTGCCATGTAAACATCTTTCTTGTTAGGGTTTTATAATTCCTAATTAGAAATCTGTTCTTCATGCTTTTGCTAATTAACCCTTCTATCTTTAATCATATTTATTAAACAAAAATCAAAGAGTTTGAGGAACTTAGTGACTGTACCTGTGTCTTAATGACATCCAAGCAACAAAGAGCTGAAGTGTGCACACAGTAATGAGGACACAGTGAAAAGTTTAATTCAGTCGGAGCATATCCATCAGCACTGGCCGAGGGCTGGAGGTGGGGGCAATGAGGTAAAGCAGACAGCAGCTGGGAGGTATCAGCCAACACTCACAGCTGCTGGGGAGTGGGCTCGCACAAGGGAGGGGGGTCCAGGCAGCTCGGGGTGGGGAGTGGGGTCTTGATTTTCCTGATGATGAATCCAAACTTTTATTCCTGATTATTTTCCTACTCATGTTCCTTTTCTGCAATAAAGTGTTCCTTGCTCTTGATGATTCAGCTAAGTTTATGACTCTTTGTCCCAGATGTAAACCAAGATATCATTGCTTGCCATCCAATCTGCCTAAGGGAGATGCCCCCAAAATGAACTAAATGAGTCTCTGAGTGATTTTCAAGTAAAATTCTATCATAATGTCTAGGAATAACTAGTGGTGTTTTCTTCTACCATATTCTTAGGCTCTTCTGTAATACGTATTATATGTAGTATGCATTTATCATTTTTAGTCTGGCCTGAGTCTACTAATTACTACAAAATTTCCCAAATTAGATTACAGCAACTGCATCCTTAATCAGTTAGAAGTACAGTGCAATTTTCTTCCTTACACTAATGGGAATAAAGTAAATTTTATTAATGTAGCTTGTATATTTTTAATTATAGAACTATAAAATATCTTTCATTTATCTTCTAGATGTTCAATAGCCACTTTTGTAATATTTAAATTGTGTTTCGCCCTTCTCTAATTGGATATTCTAGTCCACCTGCGACCACAACGCGGGGAACACGCATGAAAGTGCTTTTTATACTGTTTGTGTCCTCCGCATCCCTGGGAACCAAGACGGCCACGCTGTGAGAAGCTTGCTAATATTTTAGAGGGAAAACATTAAGGAGAGGTGGATGTACTTTTCCCCTGAAATGTGGCAATATTTACTAAAGTCTGTGTATCTTCTCTGTAAGAGAACCAAGTTCTCAAGATTATGTTAAGCAAAATATAAAAGAAATATAGACCTTACTAAATGATAATGACACCAAACAGTCATGGAATATTGCTTATTATTTTATAAAGTGATTACTTAGGAATTAATCCATCTTTAATCCAAATCATGTAGTGATGTTATTAAACGAAAAGATATATTCTCAAAATTATATAAAATTGAATATTTCAGAAATGGTGTTTGTCTCAATATAATTGTTCAATTTCAATTTTGAGAAATTTTCTAAAAGAATCAATATTTTATGTGTTATTTTTAGGAATTTAATATCCTTTATTACTTTATCTTTTAATATCCACTTATGTAGTGTCCATCCAGTGTTCAGAGATTCCTAATATTCTGCTGACTTTACCAGCTGAGGAAAAGCAATAAATTTCTTAGCCTATCTATAGAAGTTCCACAAGTCACAGGCAGATCAATAGTCTAGAAGCACAAAAGTAACACAATTCTCATGCAATCAATTGCTCTGCCTCTACTTAAGAACTGAAATATTTCATTACAAATTGTAAAATGCTATATCAGCCAGGTGAGTTGGGTTGGTTATACAGTAATTATCTTGATATAAAGAAAACTGGCAATCTGGAGAAATTAGAGACACAAGCCAACCATCCAACCAAAACAAACATAAAAACAAAAAATAAAATACAAAAATTAGACTAAGCATTAGTGTTTATTTCCCAAAGTATAGTTTTTACATTTAAACCATCAATTTTCATGTATAAATCATTATATTTTTATATATATGTACCTAACTTGATAATGTAAATTTAGAGTAGCACCATTATGTCCTTATAATAAATTATATATGATTCCTTATTTTTTCCTTCAAACCCTCATGCAACTAGGGTTACTAAAGAATAAATTTTGAACTATATTATTCATCTAGGTCCCAAATCAGTAACAGACAGCTAAATACAGAGTTTCAATACAATCATTTAAGATGCCATTAATAAAAATATATCAACTATATTATGCCTGCCATTGTCTTCACCAAATTTGCTTCATCTTGCATCTCTGTGCTTTGTAATTTTGGAAATCAATGTGATAAATCTACAAAACAAAATTTTACCTTTTGATCAAAATGAAATGTTTGATTCCCCTAAATAAAAGTTGTTTTGAGAGAAATGACCGAAGTGTTAGTATGCTGAGGAAATAGTAAGACTCAAGATACTGTGTTAGGAGCTTAAAAAAGGAAAACGGTGTTCATGGAGCAGAATGTAAAGTCCCATGGGACCTCTTGAGTCATAAGAAATACATCAAGGGGTGAAAATGAACTTATTTCACACCATTACTACATACTGCATATTAGTGATTAAAAAAACTGCTATGCTTGTTTTAAACATGAATACAAATCATTTACCCACACGAAGTTTCATACTTCATTAGGTCCAAAGAGGGGTGGGTTAAAATACTATCTAATGCCTTAAAGATAAACAGTCAGAAGTTGATGAAACAGGAAAAGTAAAAGCTTTTAGAGGCCAACCACAGAAATCTCCCTGCCAATAATTCTCTATTACCCAAGCTGGGGATTGTCGTTAGAGTTTGGCTGCCAGTGGAAAGATAAATTGTAGTCTAAGATTTCTGTGCACAGAAATGCCCAGAGTCCAAACTGAAAATACCCCAGAGGTTGAAAGAAGAATGCTTTCAAAGGCTTTTCAGCAGAGCAGCTGGTACCATCAAACGGCCAGAGAAATCTCGGCCTCGTGGTCACTACCACTTCACTGTTGGGTCCACCTGCTTGCAGCTGATGCAATCTCTATCCTTAAGGCTCCTGGTCTAGACTCAAATATTTTTAAAAGTATTCTGATGATTCCAGTCAAAATCTTAGGGCTTCAAAAACAGATATACAAATATATTTTACCAGTTTGTCAAACGTCAGTTTGCTATCATGAAGCACCAAGTAAAATGTTCTTCATTCAATTCCTTTATTTCAGAATTTCCTTTATCTTTCAGATTTCTGTTTTGCTAAAGAAAATGAAATCATCAAATGAGTAACTGAAATTCTCCATTGACTAAAATGCTATATTGTAGGATCCTGCACGCTTACCCCATTTCACATCAGCTAGGTAGGTGTGGATGCCAAAATGCAAGTGGCTACCTATAATCTGGCAAGCAGAGTAATAACTACATGTCTGATCTAGAATGAGCAAATATAAATTTATAAAGTGTATCCTCATATATTATTACAAAACCAGAATATTGCTGACATGGAAATGAATTCTATATTTAGCACAGATAAATAGATAGATGTCAAAATGGAGGCCAGTTAGTCTATAATCAAGAACCTGTCTATCAGAGGGTCCTGGTTTTACACCCATTTCCATAGTTAGCATTAATCATGAGACCATGGACAAGTGAATATCTCTATACGTTCCACATTTAAAATCAAGGCAATGATTGTATCTGCCTCTGAGGATTAGTGAGAATATTAAATAAGTCACTATGGATTTAACATTGATCACAGTGTATTATAGTTGCATACAAAAAATAGAATTTTTACAAAATTTTAGGCATCCACTATATTTTTAAATCTATTTTATCAGTTAGCGAGTCCCTAATATATTTCAGGCAAAGTATTTTATAATTTATCAAATTTTTCCAAATTATTACCATGGCCCTACAGGTTGATATAATTAGCCCCATTACATCGCTGTAAAACTTTAGTTTCAGAAGGGTTTTATTGCTCAAATTGACATGGCTATTAAGTAGTTTCTTCATACTGAGGCCTTTGTCTAATTATTTTTTGTTCAACATGTGTAATCGGAAGCAAGAGCTCTGGTAGTAAAATACATCTCAATTGTATGCAGCCTTTTCAGACCTAGCGGAACCTAGTTGTGGGCCTGACAGGGGTGTCCCACCCATGGCCTGTGGGCCGCCTGCGGCCCAGGATGGCCTCGAGTGCACCCCAACACAAAATTGTAAATTAACTTACAACGTTATGAGATAATTTTGTTTTCATTAGCATTTGCGGGTTTAATGTGTGGCCCCAAACAACTCTTCTTCCAGTGTGACCCAGAGATGCTAAAAGGTTGGACACCCCTGTAAGAATTCTGGAAAGGGCATCTGCCTCTTACTTCCAGATATTATTCCTCGTTACACAACACAATAAATTTTGCATCACAAAATGTGACTCCTGCGAGGAGAGATTCAGATGCCTCTCTCCTTTAGAATACAAATATCCCAGAGAGTGATAAGAGCTAAAAGATATTAAGAATGGCTTTTCATGCATGTATTTTTGTTGTTAAGAATTTATTCCTTGTTTTCATAGTTCCCAGAGAAAATTCATGGCAATGCAAACCATACTGGGTGCCTAAAACGGTGAATGTGAAAATAACTTAGATCCCCAAAGATAAATATCTAGTTTGGAAATTTTGCTCAGTGGCTGTCTTGGCTTTCAAAGCAACTCTGTAATATTCCAAATCCCTGTTGAGTCTTTCTTCCTGAATATAAAATATCTCTAAATTTCATCGTGGAGGTAGCCAGAGAACTCTTAGACTCAAACGGCTGCAGTAGCCTTGAAGTCAGTCAGTCCTACACACCTTATAACAAACGCCCATAAAACTCTTTTTATAAAATAAAATAAAGTGTGACTTTAAAGAATGTTCTGGTAAACACCAGATTGATTAACGCAAGCAATCATGTCCCAAAGGATCATCTTATCTATGAAAATATATATTTAGATTTGTAGTGATGGAAGTAAAAACCTTGACTTTAAACAAAGAATTTAGATACATAAAGAGATTTTCTGAAAATATTTAACAATAACAACATTTAACCATTTCAAAACAATTACCAGATAATCAAGGTATAAATTTAAAAGTGAGACATTCACAAGCAGATATTTTACTAAAACTTTTTTAGCCTTTCCTGACATTTACACATTTTCATTTGGAAGTCATTACAATCATAATGATTCCAATAAGAAGAAAGTTTTTAATAATGATGAAATTCATAGTAAAATAAATAAAGTGGAAAGTTCGCATCACTAAAAAAATGGAAACAGATTTTTCAAAACTCCGGAAACTCTGAATGACACGGGGGGCGGGGGAGGACTTTGACTAGTTTTAAATGTTCAGACCTTAGCTGCTGAGTTGCCGGTTTCCTCCTTTATATCTTCTTGTCAAGACTGAAAATGAAGCAGGAACTTAAAGGCTAAAAAACATCATACAAGTTGATTTCTCTGATTCCTACTGGGACCATACAAACCATCCAGTCATTCTAGTACATTCTCTGTAGAACAAGTAATGAGGTGAGAAGCAATTAATTTCTGCTTCCTCCAAGTTGGAAAACATGTGGAACAGAACTGAACAGACACAAAGTGAGCCAGGAGCCACAGGTCATTGTCTGAACTCTGAGACAAGGACACATTACACATGCGTACATCTGCACAAGGCCATATGCTTCCCAGACTGTTGCTAAAGAAGAAACTAATGCTTTCTGAGTCCAGGGAAGACGCCCGATTCCTTAGCACCACTGCAGAGTGCAAGCCACAGAGAAGGATGGACAGAGACTAAAGTCACAATAAATAACTAACGGCAATGGCACATTTCAAAACTGAAAATTATTTTGGATATATTTATGTTGTTTGAGACCAATCCTTCCTTCCCTCACCCCTGTATTTTCATTTCAGGTAGTATGATCCATTCTCAAGTTTCGCAATTTTAAACCACAGTTCCAAATGCCATGTGGTCTTAATAAAAATTAATCTGACTTTAAGCAGAAAAAACAGAAGAATTCTTGTTTTGCTTTTAAATTCCTTTCCAATAAATTTCTCTCCTAAATATTTATACTTATCAGTATCTCTTACTTAAAATATATAAGTAACAATATCATTATGTTAACATTCTATCATATGTAACATATACTAGTATATAAATAAAACACTTAGCTAGCCATTTAAATGTTTAAACACTGTCTCCTCTGAAAAGTTTGAATCTAGCCCAAACCATAGGTGCTCAAAATGTACCTGCATGGTTGAATTCAACAAAAACCTTTTTTCCCATAGACCTCTAAGTGAGGACCAGATCTTCTTCCAAATCTACCAACACCCAGATATAGTAATGAATTTATACTCTCAATTTTTTTCCTCACGAAATAATTCAATTTTAAAGAGATAAACATTTTTACAAATCATACAATCAGTTTCTCCAAAAGAAGTTGCCAAGGAATTACCCAAAACACAAAAGGAGCAGGACGGAATCACTTGCAGCAACTTCCTCTAGACATCTAAAGGTTTTCAGCCCTGGCTGGTGTGGCTCAGTAGTTGAGTGCCAGCCTGTGAACCAAAGGGTTGCTAGTTCAATTCCCAGCCAGGGCACATGCCTGGGGTACGGATCAGCTCCCCAGTTGGGGGCATGCAAGAGGCAACCAAGTGATGTATCTCTCACATACTGATGTTTCTCTCCTGCTCTTTCTCCTTCTGTTCTCCTCTCTCTAAAAATAAATGGATAAAATCTATTTATAAAGAATCTATTTCTAAAGATTTATCCATTTATTTTTAGAAGGAGGTAAAGGGAAGGAGAAAGAAAGGGAAATAAACATCAATGTGTGGTTGCCTCGCACGTGCCCCCTACTGGGGACCTGGTTCACAACCCAGGCCTGTGCCCTGGCTGAGAGTCAGACTCTGACCCTTTGGTTCACAGGCCAGCACTCAATCCACTGAGCCACACCAACCAGGGCAACAAATAAAATCTTTAAAAAAATAAATAAAGATTGTCAGAGTAGCACTCGTTTTACCTATTTAAATGCTAGGCTTTGCAGCAAGATTTCTTTTAAATATAGGGATATGGTTCTTAAAGAAATTTTGAAAATTTTTGAGACATTAAAAAAACACACACCAAACACAGAGGTCATTAAATGACTTGCCAGAGTCAAACAACGTGTCTCTAAGTGGCAAAGCTAAACGTGCAACTCTGCCCCCATGTCCTGTCACTCACATGCAGCCAGCTTTCTGATTTTGTTGGTTTCCTTAATGAATTAAGTAAGAAGCTTCTGATGCACCACAGCCTACTTTCCCCATGCACTCAGTTGAACTTGATATATCTCAGTTTATGTTTAAAATGAAAGTCCAACATACAGATGGCCAACAGACAAATGAAAAGATGCTCAACATCACTAATCATCACAGAAATGCAAATTGAAACCACAATGAGATATCACCTCACACCTGTCAGAATAGTTGTCATCACTAAGTCAACAAACAACAACCGTTGGAGAGGGTGTGAGGAAAAGGGGACCCTTGTCCATTGGTTGGTGGGAATGCAGACTAGAGCAGCCACTGTGGACAGCAGTATGGAGATACCTCAAAAAATTAAACATGGAACTGCCTTATGACCAAGTGATTCCACTTTTGAGAATTTATTCAGAAAAACACAAAACAATCATTTGAAAGGATATATGCACCCCTATGTTCATTGTAGTATTACACAATTATAACAGCCAAGATTTGGAAACAGCCCAAGTGGCCATCAGTAGATGAGTAGATACAGAAGCTATGGTACTTTTGCACAATGGAATACTACTCAACCATAAAAAAAAAGGAATCTTACCTTTTGCAACAGCATGATGGACCTGGGGAACTTTATGCTAAGTGAAATAAGACAGTTAAGAAAGACAAATACCATATGATCTCCCTCATATGTGGAATCTAATGAACAAACTTAACTAACAAGAAAAATAGAGACAGACTCATAGAGAGCAGGATGATAGCTTGGGGGGAGCTGGGTTGTGAGTGTGGACGGATTAAGCAAAGAAGAAAAGAGAAAAAATGCATGGACACAAACAACAGTGTGGTGATTCCAGGGAGAGGGGGAGGAGGAGGACAGTATGGGGGGGGGTGCATGGTGAGGGAAGGAGACCCGACTAGGGGTGGTGAATGCACAGTACAGTGTATGGATGACGTGTCATAGAATTCTGCACCTGAAACCTGCATACTTTCGTTAACCAATGTCACCCCAATGCATTTAATACAAAGAATAAATAAGGAAATGGAAAGCCCACAATTCAAGAATAGATAACCCAGTGCTTAGTTATTTACACAAATATAGGAAACTCTTAGAAATTATGTTTGTTAGTGATATATACTTGAGTACCAGACTAAGAAAATAAGGTAATAAATATCGATAAAATAATTTTCACTTCCATATACTTGTCAATTGCACTAACCTTTATCCATTGTTTCAAATGTCCAGATGAAAAAGGTGTAGTCTTGCAGAATATTTTAGAACTCAAATATTCTGAAAATTTAAATATCTTGATGTAACAAATTTGTTCAGAGCTATCATGTATTTGTCTTCTCTAACGTACTTCTCTCATTTGTATTTTCAGCACTCTTGTCACGTCTTTTCAGCATGACAAAATGTCATTTCTAAGCCCATCCTTTAGACATATTCTAGCAGGCTTTTAAAACAATTTAGAGGAGTGCTATAACTGCTTAAATTGAGAAGCTTAAAGTAGAGCTAAAATAAAGTGATTTCAGTCTAGAATGATTTGCAGAAGTTATGGAGTAGGATAAACTTCTAGAAGACTGATGTTTACTACATATTTAAAAATTGCAAGTATTTTGTCCAACTAAAATTGAAGAGCACCGGAAAATGGGGCAGTCAGTTTACTTAAGCTTGAAAATTTCAATTCATTCAAATTGGATACAGTAGTTAAGTAAAACAATGAGGCTTCTATTTTCTGCCACATGTTATTTAAAAAAAAAAAAAAACACATATACAAGAACAGTCATCTGAGCAGCCTGTGTGCAGCCAGTGCAAGGTTTTCTGTTTCTGAAGGGCCCCCACCCCCATCTCTTAATGCTGAAAATAAATCAGTTTCATCTGTTGTTGTTTTATTTCGAGGGCTTTTTTTCCTGCTTCCTTTTAGGCCAGTTTCCACAAAGCCATATGGCAGCTGAAAGAAGGAAAGGAATGAGTTGTATTTTCAGACCTTAACAAAAGGGGCTGTGGGGTCCAAGCGGCCCATGAATGCATGAGACACAGCCACATGCAGGAGGGCTGCAGCCATCAGTGGGGACCACAGGGCAAGCTCACGGAGCTGCCACTGCTCCAGTGGAGAAACATCGAGTGCTTTCCTTGTTCTTGTCACCCGCCTTCATCTGCCCCCTCTTTACCACATCCCTTCCCAGTAGGTTTGGTGCCAAAATTCCATTAGCTATATTAATGACATATGGTTGGAGGAAGAAGTGTGTAGCAGGGCAAGAAAGGCACAAAATGAACATTCTTCCTATTAATTTCTGAGATTTGTAGCACAAGATGCAAGAATCCCAACAAAGATGGTGTTCATCAAGTTTTTAAAGAGCTCAGAATGTACTGGAGCAAACAACTCATAAGATAAATGACTTGTCTCTCACCTACTCAAGTTGAACTCTACTGTTCTCTAGTAATAGAAAATATTAGGCAGAGCCCAAAATGATGCCTATAGTATGTTTTTAGGCTTTAACTTTTTAAATCATAGTTTTGACAGGGGATGCTCAGAAGGTCCTGATCTCACTGACCCTCACCAACACACACATACACACACACACTCACTCATCCATCCTTTTGTGGTTTCAGAGCTGCAAACCTTTGGAACCGGGAAGCTTCAAACTCATTTAGCCATGTAAAACAATTGCATACCACAGTACAAAAATGTTGTTTGTAACTTTTAGAACAGCAGGTCATGGCATACATGAAAACAATGATCAAAAATATTCAAAAGGAGTAAATAAATATATATGTTGTTCCATCTCGTACCAATGCCTTACATGAAGCTGTAGATTGACATTGGAGGTTATGAATAAGAGGGGTAAACAGTCTGTATGAATAATATTTATCCTCTCTAAAGTGAGACCATGGAAAGAGAGAAAAGAAAGATATACAGAAATGTTACACCCAAAACAATAAAAGTCATAGAAAAAAACATAGGCAGCAAAATCTCGGACATTGCTCATAGCAATATTTTATTGGATATATCTCCCCAGGCAACAGAAACAAAAGAAAAAAAAATGGGACTACATTAAACTAAACAGTTTTTGCACAGCAAAGGAAATCATCAACAAAATAAAAAGAACGGAAGACCATATTCACTAATACACCAAAATTTATAAAGAACTTACAAAACTCAACACCAAAAAAACAAAAAACTCAATTAAAAAATGGGCAAGGGAATTGAATAGACACTTCTCTGAGAAGGATGTACCGATGGCCAATAGACATATGAAAAGATGCTCCACATCACCAATCATTAGAAAAATGCAAGTTAAAACCGCAATGAGATATCATCTCATACCTGTTAGAATGGCTATCATCAATAAATAAACAAACAACGAGCGCTTGGGAGGGTGTGGAGAAAGAGGAACCCTAGTGCACTGTTGGTGGAAATGCAGACTGATACAGCCACTGTGGAAGACAATATGGAGATACCTCAAAAAATTAAAAATGGATTTGCCTTTTGACCCAGCTATCCCACTTCTAGTAATGTATCCAAAGGAACCCAAAACACTAATTTGAAAGAACAGAGGCACCCCTATGTTCATTGCAGCATTATTTACAATCACCAAGATATGGAAGCAGTCCAACTGACCATCGGTAGATTATTTGATAGAACAAGTATGGTCCATCTGCACAATGGAATGCTACTTGGCCATGAAAAAGAAGAAAAATTTACCCTTTGCAACAGTGAAGATAGACCTGGAGAACATTATGCTAAGTGAAATAAGCCAGTAAGAGAAAGACAAATACATATGATTACACTCCTATGTGGAATGAACAAACTGAACTAACAAGGAGAATGGGGACAGTCTCATAGATGGAGAGCAGGATGACAGCCAGTGGCGGGCGGAGATTATTGGGTGGAAGGATTGAGCAAAAAAGGAAAAGGACGAATGGACTTATGGTGATTGCTTGGGGAAGGGGTATAAGAGGACTAAATGGTAATGGGGGAAAATACAATAAAGAAAAATGCTAAAAAATTTAATTTTTTTAAATGTAAAAATGATAAAAAATATATATTAATAAAATACATTATGTATTTTTAAAAAGAGTAAATAAATATATATATGCTGATCCCTCTCACACCAATGCCTTACACAGAATTGTTTATTGACACTGGAGGGTGATTAATAAGAGGGAAAAAGTTACATATGTGTAATATTCATCCTCTCTAAAGTGTTAACATGGAGAGAAAAGGAAGCTATGAGAAGTAGCTTCAACCCACACATGATAGGATCTTAACTTCCATTACACTAAAATCATGGCCAGACAAATTGGAACATACAACTCAACTGCTTCTAATCCTGCCAGCCTCTCTGAACTCTTTACTCAGTAATTGGACATTGGAATTATTATTTCTTTATTCTTATTTTTTATTCCTCACCTGAGGACATGCATATTGATTTTAGAGAGAGGATAAGGGAGAGAGAAAGAGAGGAAGAGAAAGACTGATTGTTGCCTCTTGTATATGTCCCATGACCCAACCGGGACCAAACCCACAACCTAGGCATATGCCCCGGCTAGGAATCAAACCCTGAGCCTTTCTGTTTATGGGACAACACTCCAACCAACCAAGCCACACAAGCCAGGGCTGGAACTGTTTTTTAAAGAAGGAATATGCATTTATATATTTAGGTCATAAAAGAATTAGAGCCATTGAGGGAAAGTTTATTGGATAATGAATTATCTACCATTAGAAAAAAAAGTGAGCCAGGGAAGGGAACTCTAGCAGTCCTGGTGAGGTAGGCAGATAGTTAGAAATTAGGATGTCCCAAAGGCATCTGCAACAAATACAAAATATGCCAAAGAAAGCTAAGCCACACATCCTGGGCCAGATAGTCTAAGTTCCTGAAATAGTTCCTTCACTCCCCACAAGTAGCTGGCCTTGAGGCAGGAGACTTGGAGACAGTAGATAAGACAGAAATGAGGAAGTCCTGGGAGGCTGACATCAAAGTAAGTAGCTGATATGACACTTACCAACATCTTGAATTCTGAAAATATTCTTGTGATAGCACGGTAATACTTAAAACCACAGCCAAATCTGTGTGCTTTGATGCTGAACAACCTATAGTTCACCTACAACATCATTATAATCTGATTATAATAAATTAGCATGGCAGTTTCCACCCCCTGAGTGGGCAATCAGGGAGAACTATGGGTAATCGCATGTGCTATAGCAGAAAAATTATGTAACTCCTAATGCAAATGCAGTAGAAAGTAAATTAAGAACAGAGAAGTAAAAAGCCGTATAAAATTACAACCCTCAGACAATGGGTGCCTTTCTCTACTCAGGGAATTGTCCTGTTCCCATAGTCTGTGGAGTGTACTGTCCTTAGTAAAGCTTGCTTGCTTCACTTTACTTGGTTTGTGTGACTCACCCAATTCTTTGTTTGCGATCACCAAGAACCTGGTTACCTGTGCACACCTGTGACACTGGGACTTGAACAACAGTAAAGATGATGTAAATAAAAAGGCTCATGGTAAAGGTTTCAAAGTCATACCCCACCTTAGATAGGCTTGGGCAAGTGGATAAGTATGTTGTGATGCACCAAATATGAGAGGAGACCCCCAAAATGAGGATTTATTTATTAAAAATCATGTATTTATTCTTACATGTTTAAACTTCAGTCACCTTCGAAGTACTCTCCATTTGAGGCGATACAGGTATTAAGACTTTTTCCACTGTTCAACAGCTTTTCAATGTCTTGATTTTGATGCCTTTTAGTGTTTCTGCTGTTTTTTGTTTCACCTCTTACATGGGCAAAACCTTTCCCTTTGAGGAAATTTTTCATCCAAGGAAACAAACAAAAAAAAAACTCACTTGGAGTAAGACCAGCTGAACAGGGAGGGTGGGGCATGGGGGTCATGCAAGTTTTCATCAAAAACTGCTGAAGAGTCAACACAGCATGGGCAGGTGTGCTTGTAAATCACCCGCCATGAAATGGAAAAACGTATTGAAAGAGTCTTCAAAAAAATTCACTGAAGCCAAACATACCCTCTCACAACAACGCCAGCTGGTTCACTGATACAAATGGGTTCCTAGGTTCCTAGAACACTCACCTAGCAGGGGAAGCCTGTACAACAAAGAGCCCACCCTCCAGAAGATAATTCCAGATATTTTAGGGCCCCCCCTCATATACTAGTGAGATTATGCGATCATCCTAAGAGAAAGATTTAAAACAAAGGTCACAACACTAGTATAGCTTGAAAAGAAGCAGAAAGGAGAGTGATAAAAAAGAATTTGGAGCTCCTGATAATGGCAGTGTGAAGAGGGAAAGCAATTCCTCCCATAGGTAACAATTATAAAACCTTTCCCACACCATTGGAAACAACAGAAGTCAGGCAAAAAATTGGAGAAAAGTTTATTGAAAAAAAATGCTATCCTTCTTGAGTAAAAGCTCCTTCTTTAAATAATAATTCCAATGTCCATTTACTGAGTAAAGAACTCAGAGAGACTGGCAGAATTGGAGGCAGTGAGTTTTTTTATCTTAGGTTCATTCCCCAACTCCAGCATCAGCACTGCCTTCACAGCTTAAAGTGGCAGATAATTGAATTCAGAGAAGGAAAAAGAAAGCCATAGATTGGTGAAAATCCAAGACCGAATATAAACTCTCCAAATCTCTGTCTGGCTAATGACTACACAGGCATGTGGTAGGTCCCTGGCAGCCTGAAAAACAAGCTGTGGACACTAGGGAGAATTCTACCCTTGAAAGACATGTCGGCTCCTGTGGAGATCTCAGTTCACTGCAGCTGTGACTATGACCCCCTGAACACAGCACGGGAATCAGGGAGCTAAAGCTTACTCGCCTGAGATTAGGACTCAGAACCCTGGGATGCCTGAGCAATTAGAAATTTAAAGGGGAACTACAGACAAAAGAGAATCACAGACAGAGTAATCCCCAAAATCTTGGTATAAATTCTACTCAAATGACTGGCTGATCACTAAACCACGTAAACACAGAGAAGCCAGCAGGTAGCCATGCTAAAAAAACGAGCTGCAAGAATCTGAAAACGTTGAGCAACACCATCATTATTGATCATGGTAGGTAAACAAATTGCACATGTTAGATCCAGTCCAGTTATCTGCCCACCAGAATAAAAATTCAACAGTTCTCAGAAGGAAAATAAGACAAACTAGAATCCATAATCAAAAAACATATGATACAAAATGTTTGATTTTCAGACAAAAACTAACAGATATGTAGAGAAATGGGGAACTATGACATACCTGACAAGGAAAAATCAGTGAATAAAAATGGACTCTAGTTGGGTTGAATATTACATTTAGCCAATAAACACTTCACAGTAACTATTCTAAATATGCTAAAGATTCAATATGGCGGCAGCGTGATGGGTTGTGATGACTGTGGTTTACTTCCTGCTTACAAATTGAGCACACTGTCTGCACAACCAGATTGTCCTGTAGTGTTTAAAAGACAAAATCACATTGCAGATAAATAGTGCTTGTGGTTAAACAGCATTGTGACTGTACTAATTCCAATGAATTGTACACTTACAAATAGTTACAATGGCAGATTTTATATATATGCATGTCACAATTAAAAATAAAAAATAAAGTTAAGAATAAATAAATATGCTACAAATGTATACGAAATTGCATTTAAAAACTAAAGCACAGTATAAGACTAATGAGTAAGCAGAAGCTCAATAAAGAAATAAACTACTAAATAGAAAAATGTAGAGGTTAAAACTGAATAACTGAAAAATATACTAGAGGATTCAACAGATTTAATATTCAACAGAAGAATAACTTGAAGCAAGATAAATGAAAATACACAAAACTTTAAAAGAGAGAAAAATGAATAAAAATCAAATGTGCCACAGACATTTCTAAAATGATATCTACCCATCTAAAATTTATATAATTGTACTAGCAGGAAAATGAGTAAAAATTAATCAAATAAAGGCTGAATAATTCACAAAATTTAGTGAAAAATAGTAACTTGTAATTTTGAGAAACTTAATGAATCTCCAGTAAAATAAACATAACAACACAAAGGCCCAGCTGAAGCCAAATGAGAAGAGGAAATTGTGAAAGCAACAGAAAAATAACTTTATATACTATTGTGTTGTATTAACAATACAATTAACAGCTGGCTTCTCAGCAGAAACAATCGCCAGGCATTCAAAAAAATACATTCAAATGCTTTTTTCAAACTCAACTAAGAATTTGGCACCATTAAATTTATCATTCAAAAATGAAAATAATACATATTTCCAGCTAGTCAAAATATGACAGTATGTGTTGATATCATACTACAGAAAATATTAAAGAAATTCTGGAAGGCAAAAGAAAAATGGCACCAGAGTGTAACTCAGATATAAAGGAAGGAAATGGTAAATATATGAATATATGTAAAAGAAAAAAACATGTATATACACATACACACAATTACTTAAATGATGAAGTTCATTGTTGTTGTTTGGCTTTTAAAGCTCATTATGATTCTCCCTAATGTATTTCCCCAATATTACCCCCAAATACCCTGTTAATACCAGCAAATCATGCCAAAAATATATACGACACATTCTTGCTCCATGTTTCTACCCTACTTGAGACATCGTAGGCCGTCACACTGTGCTCAGTGTCCCCAGCACCTGCTCACGTGGGCTCTGACGGTCAGGGGCGCTCACCATGCTGCCCAGCCAGCCCTCCATTCTCCTCTCCCTTTCTGCTCCTTACTGCGGTGTGCACCCATTTAAAGCTCTGTCACTCGGTTTCAGCCAAGAATTGAGAGGAGTTCTACAAATCACAGCTTTCATTAAAAAAAGCTATTGTTTTTTGATCAGAAAAAGAGACTCAGGAGGCATGTGCTTTTTTCCTTCATTTAAACAAACGCTTTTAATAGCACTCATTATGTTCCTGTCATGATTCAAAATGCTTCATAATTATTAACATATTTCATCTCTACAAGAAATCTATGCGGTAGTTACTATTATTAATCTCATTTTACTAATTTTGAAATTGAAGCAAAGAAAGCCAAAATAACTCATGTAACCCTTGCCCTTTGCCCTGACCCTCCCTCCTGCATGGAACTGGGTGCATCACTAGAAACGCAACAGCTACCTCATAAATATGAGCACAAAATTGACATGCAGAAGATTGCAAAGCAGGAGGATTGGCTGCTCCGGGCTGCTAGTGCCGTGGTTATATACGCTGTGTACAGCGCTCTGGATCTGATACTTGCTCATTTCTTTTCTCTCCATGTAACCAGGCAGGAAATGAGAAACAATGTCATTTTTTAAACTCAGCAAGTTCTAATTCACTTTTATCTAATTGGTCTTTCTTTAGCTTAATGCTTTCCATTCTCACATTACTATAGGCAGCTTGAAGAAGGTAGGCATCTTCAACACTTTGCCTGGTTGAGTTCATTAGGCAAATATGCTATTTTCCATGTTACTGCAGCTGGTCGAGTACCTGAACATTCTACCAACATGTAACAAGTGCCCCCTTTCTTC
This sequence comes from Micronycteris hirsuta, assembly GCA_004026765.1. NCBI lineage: Eukaryota > Metazoa > Chordata > Mammalia > Chiroptera > Phyllostomidae > Micronycteris > Micronycteris hirsuta. The sequence goes on from PVJI01000521.1 coordinate 54,462, forward strand.
CGTCTTACACTATTTTTCTTACTTTCTTTAAAACTCCCACTGACAGTCTTTTTGAGGGTTAAGAGGCTTCTACTAGTAGTCTCTCCCTTTTCATTTTTTATTAACTCTCACTTCAAAATTTTTCAAGATTCCTTTTACCCACTCACCACTCATTCCTGAAAGACACAGGTGTACACATATGTGTGTACATCTACATGTTTGCTAGCACCCACTTATAGGTACCAAAGTCTGCTCAAACAGTCCCAAAACTTAGTGGCTTAAACAACAGTAATTCTAATTTCACCATAGATCTTTGGTTGGTCTGGCTTTATCAGGGCTGGCACATCCCTGCTCCAACCAATTTTGAAGGCTTTGTGTTGGGATTATCTGAAGACTCAGTAACTCAAAGAGCAGATGTTGACGCTAATTATTGGCTGGGACTGGAACACCTACGCGTAGGCAACCCGTGTGTTGTTTGGTTTCTATACGGCACACGTGGTAGCTCTGTTCATGATGAAGCATCCCAGGAGGGCAAGGCAGAAGCTTTCTTTCCTTTTATAATTTAGTCACGGAAGACACACAGCATCTCAATTGCCACAGCTGAATTCCACCATATTCGAGAAAAGAAAGCGTAACATCCACCTCTCAATTGTAGAAAGAGCTTTTAAAATAAAATATACTGGTGTGACTACCTTTGGAAATTGTAATCTGTCACGACACCACTTCCTTAACGTGAAAAAATAAACCCCTACTTGATTAAGCCATTGTAGTCAAATTACTAACATGCATATGTTTTGTTATGGATAGATATTGTACATGTTTTCATTTCCATGCTTAATACATTTCCCTGTAAAGCCCTGTTGACTATAAACTCTAGTAGGGCAGAGATTCCTTCCTTTATGTTCCTTGTCCTGTTCACACTGGCCGTTAGTTTTAATAAGACTTGGTTTAACTGAATGAAGAGTTGCGCCCTGAGGCAGTAAAAAGAGAAAGCTGGGCGCTTTGGGAGCTAAACGAAGACTTTCACGGAGGACTAGCATGACATTCTAGGCTGTGTTACACTCAGACGGTGGCATCACAGGGACTTGTAGACAGAGCCTCATGGACTAAACAAACTTGAGCCTTTAAAGTGATCCTGGTTCTTTAGAATGCTCAGGTATTACACATTATGTGTGTGTGTAAGCAAAGACTCCGAAAACAGCCGAAAAATGAATACAGTCGCTTTACAATAACTTTCCAAGGACATTTTATTGGCAAGCTCAGCTCGCTCTACAATTTCCTAATGAAAGCAATTTTTAAATAACCCTGAACTTGTGCAGTGGAGCAAATTGAAAGAGCTTAAGAACATTTTAAATTCAAGTGGTATGGCATAAAAATGTTTGAATTTTACATAAGAGACCATGAAAAACCATGTTAATGTCAAAACCTCTGAAATAATATGTCCAGAAAGCATTTTTTTAAGAAATTAGAAAATAGCAGTGTAATGTAATTAGTCATTTGATATTCCCTAGATATAAGACTAACTGATACTATGATTATTAGGTGAACTGTTTAAAGTAGGTTTGCTATGATTTCGTGCATTGGAGCATAATATCTACACTCATGTTTCTTCCAAAGCATTAACTCAATGATGAAAAAAAAGTCTCAGAAAAAAAATGAAACTTTTTTCTTCCCTATGACACATGCAATTACCTCACCCTCTAAGGAATGTATGTTGTAAATACTGGATTTATAGCAACACCTCAGATAATTGCACAGTTTTAGGGGTACTGAGCAGAGAAAGAATTGCTGAGCGCCCACACAATGCCCCCTTTCATTCAGTATTAGTCTCAGAAGAATGTGACGCTATAGGTTAACTATGTTTACGTTGTCCTTAAGGAGAAGAAAGTTTATATATATTTTAGAGGGCAATATTCTTTTAACAACCTAAACCCATTTGCAGGAAAGAAATAAAGCCATATAAAAACTGGAATGAATGTTTCAAACCCATATGCGATTTTTTACATGTTTTACATGGTACATTCATTTTTGTCTCGCCCTCACATAACTCTGCAAATAGCTGTTGAAGCCAAATGGTCTCAGGAGTAAAAGCATACAGCTGAATGTTTCTGGGGGGTTTAGCGGAGCTCAAAGAGCATCTGGATTTGTTGGTCATGGATTTCTCTCTTAAACCTTCAAGTGTCTGTTTGAGCCCAGTTATACCAGAATAATTCAACAATTCAGGGCTTCCTTCTCCGTGTAAAAACATCTGTTTCCATGGTTTATCTCTGAATGAATATCAGCATGTTACCATTTACTGAAAAAAATGACAAGATGGTGTACGGCTTTTGCACCTAATAATCTTTATTCTAATTTTATGCTTCAATGCTTTAATAAATTGTAGGGTATGGTCTAATTCTTTTTGCTTTGAACTCTTTCTATCAGGAAAAAAATAATCAGAAAACACAGATTTCAAAACCAATCTTTATAAAAATATTTTTGAAAATAGTGTTAATTATATTTAGAGTTATCAAACATGTAAAGGCAAATACACATCATCAGGAATGTTATTGTTACATCCTTGGGTATAGATCTTTGTAAAATTCAAATGGAGAAAGAAAACAGATTATAAGATGATTATAAGATAACTTATTAGACAGATGTATTTCCCTTTACTCAAAGGTTGTGCTACAACTAATAGATAAACAGAATATCGACCAATAGAGGAGCTCATAAAGGAGGGGATGCTATGATTTCTTTTCTATTACCTCACCTGATATCTACTGCTCCTTCTTTTAGTCTGTAAATTCCAGCTTTGACCTTTCCAAAGTTGGTGTATATAAGAGAAAGAAAGCAGAAAAGGAATGGAAGGTACTTACTTCACTTATGCAGCTCTGGAGTCACAGCATTAGCAATTTCTGTATTTCAAGGAAACCTATGCCAAAAAGAAAACATATATCAGCAAATCAGCATCATTACATTCTTGATGTCAATATATTTTGTGCAATCAGAATGAAAAAATGGAATAAATCTTAAACTAATAATCATCCTAAGGATGGTAAATTCCTGTTCACTTGAAAGTAGTACAGAACCACACCTATATAAACTGAAGAATGCAATTGACAAGATGAAGCAATTCTGTTCCTGCAAAGTTTTTTGTGTGTTCTTTGGAAACTTTCTAGCCCTGAAGACATCTGGCCTATAACTCCCTTGTGCTGGATGCAAGAAATTCAGTTGTCAATATAATCACATGGAGAGAGCTAAGCATTGGCCACACTGGGAGCGGGGGTGGTGGAGAAACAAGTGTCCTACATCATGTGCCCAGAAAACTTTTCTTAGTTTGAAAAGCGTTCAATTTCAGAAATTACTCATTGCTTTTTACTGATGAGATTTTGCCTAGTTCACGTCTTTAGCATCAAGCAGCAAACACAGAATTTAGCGAGTGGATTAGACTGAGTTCACATTTCACATATATTTTCAAAATTATATGATTTTGTGATTTCTTTTGTCCCACTGCAATTGCTGTCATGTGAAAGTGCCCTCCCAAAATCCTATATTGAAATCCTATGCCCACTGTGATAATATTAGGAGATGGGCATTTGGGAGGAGACTTCGCCAGGAGGTGGAGCCCACAAGAATGGGATTAGTGCCTTTATGAAAGAGACCCCACAGAGCTGCCTCCCTCCTTCCGCCACAAGAAGACACGAAGAGTTCCAATGGCCAGGAGTGTCTGCACCTGACGATGCTGGCACGCGGGCTTGAGACTTTCAGTCTCCAAAATGGAGCAATACATTACTGTTGTACATAAGCTTCCTAGTCTATCCAATGGTGTTATAGCAGCCTGTACAGACTAAGAAGACAGTTATATGTTTGGACAAAATAATTGAGCACTATTTAATATGAAATTGTGGACATAAACTTCAATTTCGCATTATTGCTTGTCCTATCTTTGTTGCCTTTACTGTATAAATGACACTCATTTACGTCAAACATTTCTTTGGTTCTCAGTTGTCCTGCCTACAACAATTTACCGTAATATAATTACTTAAAATGTACAGCCATGTGCTGCACAACGACGTTTTGGTCAATGACGAACAGCATATACAACAGTGGTCCGGTAAAATCACAATGGAGCTGAGAACTTCCTGTTGCGGTGGGTTGTAGTGACCACCGCTTACACCACTGCACAAGGCATCACAGTGTCGCTCAACTATCGCAGTGGGCTGGAAAGGCCTGCGGGGCTCAACGGGCCCCAGCGGGGCCCAGCTTTCCGCAGGCGTCTCCCCTTTATAAACCAGTGTTACACTGGACTCAGCAATTGTGGTTTTCGTTAAGATTGCAAGATGGCCTTTGGTGAAGCATTAGGAAACTCTGAAGAAAAAACGATGTATTACTTACAGACTGGAAGCACTGAAGGCGCGCCAGGAGCCGCACAGTGAAGAGGTGAGTAGCGCTGAGTCGAGCTCACGTGGGCCTGGGCTTCTGCTTTCACCGAGGTGGGAGCGGGGTGGCGCCTAGCATTCCGGGCTCTCTCTTCGTGGGTGGATATAGAAGCTGAGAAAAGGAATTTAAAGTGCGGGAACAGAAAAGAACAGGTAGCCCCAAAGACCAGTTATCTGAAATAGCCAAGGTCTCTGAAACACAGGAGCGTCAGTGAGGGAGGTGGCAGGCACGTACCCAGCCCCGGCCTGGACGCACATGTGTGTTCCGGACAGTCAGTTGTGTCCTGGATGCCAGTCAGTAAAACTTAAATCAGGCACTTGCATCACAAAAAGAGAAGACAATTGGCAAGGCTCACACTACAGGTCCTCGCATGTTACTGGTGATGCTGGTGTAAGCACACCTACTGCGCTGCCAGTCGTGTGGAAGTTGAGCACACGCGATACAGTGGTGGGCTGCTCCATCGGCGTGTACGTGCACGCCACGGGGTTTGCACTAGGACCGTTTTCTTAGAACCTATCACCATCATTTAGTGGTGCATGACTCTAAGTAATGTCTTTAAAATACAAATTCCTGAATCATAAGTGAACTGGAGTGACTTTGAAGTATGTAATTAATCCAAAGCAGTTATTCTGGATGGGTACCAGATCAATTTAGTGTTCGCAATCAAATATCAATTTTTAAATTTAGCCCCTCAGGGTAAAGCTTTCACCAAAGAGAATAGCCTAAATGTCTGTCTTCCTTTTTTCATTTGGATTAGGGAGGTATTACTGTGAAGTGACATGCAGGTGAAGTTCATTGCCAGGATTAGTAATAACTATAATATTTTCTGAGAGCTATCTAAAGAAAAAAAGGAGATGGTGCAATTCACTGGGATTTAAGTTTCTGCTGAAAAAATAAATAAAACTTTTTCCCAATGTATTTCCTTTATTCTAAGCCCTGCTTTTGTAGACCGTGATCAAAATCGCAAGTTAGGCATCTCGAGTCTCCGTGGCTATAACAGAATTTTTCCAGCTAGTAACAGATTCATTTCTGCTAAAATTCTATTCCTCTAAGCAATTTCTCTCAAGGATTGTAACAATTCTTCTGAAAACAGATCAGCAGCTTTTAGTATAATCTTACTTCATCTAACTGGAACAGGGTCCACTTCTGGTAAATCCTGCAACTGGATGTGACAGGAATAGAAAATTCTATTTCAGTCCCTTGCAGAGCAGAATGAAAGGCACTTGAAAGGTGGTTTGGGTTGCATTTTGTTTTGTTTTGTTTCATTTTCAGTTCTTCTCTTAGAATTAGCTTTTGTTCTAGTTTATTTTTAAGCAAGGCTTTAACAGCTTTTATATTTTAAGCAGAAATGAAATTTTAAAAAAGTGAAAAAGGGTTCTCTTTCAAATGTTACTAGCAAATAAAATAATATAAACAAATGCCTCTGGCAGTATTTTGAAATTACAACATTAAAATAGGTTCAGAAATAAACGGCTCTGTTCTGCCCTCAGCTATACTCATTCACAAATTATCATCACAGATGCGCACATACTCAAAGGCTGATGGGAGACACTAACATTGAAAAGAAAAAAAATGGACTCTGAATGTGTATCTGAGAAAGAAAAGAAAGAGGGACAAACAGAAAGAAAAAGAAAGAGAAGGCAGCAGAGAGGAAAGAGAAAGAACAGCTAAAATCATTTCAACTAGATTTACTTTAATAATCTATAATAGTTTAATGAAATTATTTAAGGCTTAATTTGGTCAAGAAGGTTACCTTAAAGAAAGTTTAACTGAGAGCTTAATCTAAATGAAAATAATCACTTGAAAAACATTTATCTCTTAAGACAGTTAAATTGCAGAGAGGTACTAAGTAACACAAGGCCTCTAAGTGACCTGTCCAAGGCTACAGAGCCCGGGGGGCAATACAATCAGTCTGTGGCGAATTGGAAAGTAAGAAAGAACATAAACATGTATAGCATCTAATGTGTAAATTTTCTATTGATTGCAATTAAATTTCTAAAATTCTGTAAAAATGTTTAACAAGTCTTGAAAACAAAACTTTGTGCTTATATTCAAAATAGTTCACTATAGTGTTCATATGATCTTCGTAAGGATTACAGCGCAGTAAATGTCTAAGTCCATGGGGAGGCTTCTTACACATTTTCCTATCTTCTTTCATCTCTTCCCTTTCTGCTTTTCCCCATTTGGTCTGTGTCCTCCACCTTTCCCTTCTCTCACTTCCTCTCATAACAGTTACCATTTATTTCGTACTCAGTAGCCTTACCAATGTTCCTGTCCAATGCTGAGTATTAACAAATGATAACTGGTCCCTTCTGCAAAGCTGTGCTACATTGTAACTGTCATTACCTGTGTTTATAAACAAGGACATTGAGCCCCATTTTGGAGAGCAGTAACTCCAGTGCTTTGCTCTCTATGCCACACATTGTATTACAGTAGGTCCTCACTTAACACCATCGACAGGCTCTGCAACTTGAAAAGAAACAGACATATACCCGAACCAATTTTACTGTAGGCTAATTTGTATAAACAAGAGTTAAGTTCCTAGGGCATCTCATCGACATTGTAACAAAATGATGTTGAATGAAACGATGTCATTCAAAGACATTCAATACTTTGCAACAGGTGCAAAGAGGTCAATACCTTTGGTATGCCACAATAAACTCACACTGTTGTTTTTTCTTTAATTCTGAACATTAAAGCTTGGGTTACTTAACACATGTGGCAAATGCTTTATAAGGTAAGAAGAGAAAGAAGTATGGAATGTTCTCTACACTTGTCAACAGTCTGGAGTTTTGGAATTCAGAACTGGAAAATGTTATCTTGAACTTTGAAGACTGCTTGAGAATTGTCTTTTAACCATTTTCACTAGCATGAAAGAGGATGAATAAGGCCTACAGCAGTTTGAAAGACTAATCAAAAGTGTCCCTTTTTGAATACAATACTTGTGCTTTACTCATGAACAATATTTTTATACTAATTAGCTCTGCTCTGCTTGAAGTTAAAATAAAAAGAAACAATCTGGGGGTGTTTAAACAATCAAGCTGAATAATTTTGGCTTCCAAATTGAGAGTTCTGAAAAATGCATATTAGAACATTAGGTTCACATTCTGTAAAATTAAAGGGGATTTTTTAAAATTGTGTGTATATATTTCAGTTTCTGTCTTCAAAACTTTATGCTCCTTGCAATGATGTTAGCTCCCCAAACTTGAAAAAACAGGCAATTAGCGTGTGTAGTGAAAATATTTAAAGAGGTACTATATGGTTAAGTAAATAAGATAGCCATAAAATAATAATCCAGGAATGGAAGAAACTATCGGAGGCTATGGAAGTTGTCTGCTTTGTTTTGTTCATTAAAGTACAGGTCAGCCTGGGAGCAGGAGAAGGTGTCACTGTTCTTCGGAGAGAAAAATCATCTCGTTACAGTGGGGTCCTATGTAGTGAATCCTTTCTGACTCAATATAGGGATTGATGGGATCAATACAAATTTTATAACTTTGTAATCACTTCATAATATTCCATGAGCTATATTGCTATAACTTACTTTGTCATCTATTATTGAACCATTGTTTTTTTTTCCTTTGTAATTATAGGTGAGGCTGATGATACTTACACATATGAGGTTCTCTGTCAGTTGGTTGGTGTGAGACACTGACCTCATTTACCTAAAGAAATCCTCATATTTGAGCTCTGAACTTAAATATCATTTCCTTACGATGACTTCCCAGACCATATAAACCAGCAATTTTCAAAAAATGTGCTGCAAGAATTTTCAAAACATACGACACCTGTTCAGTCAGGGGTACTGGCCGCTTTTTCCCTTGGATTGTCAAGATTTAAAAAATGACAACAGCCAACACAACAATAGCCGTCTGGTGTGAATGAATCAAAATTATACCTATTTTTGTCAGATCAGCAAAAAAATAATATATATTTTTTGGTGTGCTGCAGAATTTTAGTAATTAGTTTGTGTGTGCCATGAGATGAAAAAGGTTGGAAATTGCTGCTCTAGACCATAGTTTATTCTTCCTCTTTTATGCTGTCTCAGCATACTGTATTCTACAGAGGATATGTTGCTACAAAATTCTTCAAGTATTTATTTTTTTTTAATTTTCCCTTTTGTTCACCAAAGTGTGCCATGCATAGGGGCAGGATCATTGTTGGTTGCTTAAAATATTGTCCATGACACAGTATTCACATAACATATAGTCAATAAATATCAGTTTAATCAATGATCAACTTTGCTTTTCTAAAATTTCTAATGAAACAGATTTTATTTATGAATACTTTCTTCAATTTTTAATCTATTTAAGAACTACCATTTTATACATGGAAACATCATGTGTTAAATTAATTTGTATGAGCTCTTTGTTTAGTAGGAAAGTTGATTTGTTGAAATGCTCAATACAAAATATTTTCTTTCATGTTATTTCATGATGTAAAAGGCTGTGGAAGATTAATTGGGCAGAAGAACACTGTGGCTAATAGCTGATACATTTGCCATCACAATGCAGAGATGTGGTCTATGCGAGTATGATTTTGTATCTTCTTCCAAATCTATAAATTGTCAAACTGAGAAGCACAGTAGTAGTAACCCTCCATAGGAATGAATTGGATAGCTCAAATAGGAATGGGGGTTTGCTTTTAATAAAACAGATTAGCTGCAGAGAATGTAACCATGACAGAGGAGTAACCTGAGGGCAAAGTCAAGCAGATACATTGTAAATAAAGCTATAGAAATGAATAGACAAGCCTAGTGATGTGTTAAGTAATAGAAAAATTTAGCTGTCTGCATTACCTACTGCCTCTTAAGAAACAAATAAATCAGCCAATCCTATGTTGCAAATGTTATTTTACCCTCCTTCCTTTTGTCTGTTTGAAGCTTATGCCATTTGAGGGAGAGGGGAATCCCTTCACCTATAGACTGAAGTCATCATGTTTGGGCTAAAAGTAGTTTTTAGTCTTTACAGAATATTCTGTGAAAATAATGTTTTTAAATCTTCAGGAAAATAAGGATACAACTTTTTGTTTTACCCACAGATTAAAAATTCTTCAGTTGCCACATGCAGAGTAGATATATCCTGAGTTAGTTTTTTTAATTTCTTTGTAACTTGGGGAAATCTAATTGGTTGAAAAAATAAAATCAAATCAACTTGATAGGAATTGTCTATTTATACATTCACTTTCATCAATCAACTAAGCACCATATGGAGTGTACTTGGTATTGGGGGGTGTGTGTGTGGCATGCAGTATTTAAAAAAGTAAACAAGACTCAGACATTGCTCTCAAAAGTTACATTTTAATAAGGATGGGGGAGAAAATACATTTTCATTTTAAACTTTGCTAAAAAGTATACTGAGCCTTATACATTGGTGGCATTGTTGAGATGTGAGCAAAATGCAGAAGGATCTCTCAGAGTAAGACCCACCTCAAAGGCTGATAAGTATCAGAAAGAATGTTCATAATGAGGAAACAAAATAGAAAAGAAATGTATAGCTTAAAGAAGCACTTTCAATTTCAATATATAGAATTTAGCAAACTATTGCTTAAGTGGACACTATGTGGTAAGAGAAGCACAAAAGGTCAAAGGTGACCCCAAAGTTTCTAACCAAGGTCACTGGTGACATTTAGAGAAGTAAAGGGGGAATGAGGAGGAGCTGTCTGATCTATAACGCAACTGCATCAGTTTTTCAAAAATTAGTAGCAGAATCTACTTTATATTAGCCATTGGCCCTAGATCCCAGAATGCTACGTTAAAAATGAAAATTGATATAGTACACGACTTGGGTTACGTGGCATTTTGTTTTAATTGTCCATCCAGTCCTGGTAGAGATGTCTATATGGAGGTGAAAATAAAACCTCAAAACTGGGCATTTTGCACTGAATGTTTGTGTCTCCCCCACCCCCCAAATTTCTTATATTAAAGCTCCAACTCCCAACGTGATAATATTAGGGGGAGGTTCTTTTGGGAAGTCATTAGGTTTTGATGAGGTCATGGGAGTAGAGTCTTTATGGTGGAATTAATCCCTTAGGAGTTGAGGAAAAGACACAAGAGTTTCCTCTCTCTGCCATGCGAGGATACAGGGAGAGGCAGCTGTTTGAAGCCAGGAAGAAGGCCCTAACCAAGAACTGAATCGGCAGGCACCTGGAATGTGGGACTTCCTAGCCTCTGGAACTGGGAGAAATAAATGGCTGTTATTTAAGCCACCCAATCTGTGATATTTTGTTAAAGCCACCCAAGCTGACAGAAACACTGGGTCTGAGAAGACAGGACATTAGTGATAGCTCAAAATCATGGATTTGGCCAAAGAATAAAATTTTAGTGAATGCACCTATATTTAGGAAATCATGGAACAGAAGAGTGGGGAAAATGTCACAATCAAAATTATTGAATATGAAACAGGACTAGAAAGTACGGAATCACAGAGGAAAAGAGGATAATGCGAAGAAGAGTTGATCAACAGTGCCATATCTTATTTCAGAGGCAAAATACAAAGAAGCCTGAGAAAAGCAAATAAACTTTGAAAATGGTTGTGTTAAAAGGGACTGGGAGAAGCAGATGGATTCCAGCAGTTATCAAAAGATTTTCTTTAATGGAACACACGTTGACACTACTATCTTCACATTGTTTTGCAAATTGCTGCAGATTAAGAGACAGTGCAGCAAGATCAATGCAATCTACCCTAGTACCGAAGAAAGTCAAAATAAGTAGACAAGTAATTTTTCAAATATAATTTGCGAAAGAAACAGACACCTTTATGATTCTTCTCCACTTATTTTTAAAAATTAAAAACACAATGAGTTACCACCTAACACCAGTCAGAATGACCATCATTAAACCAACAAACAACAAGTGCTGGAGAGGATGTGGAGAAAAGGGAACCCCAGTGCAGTGTTGGTGGGATTGCCGACTGGTGCAGCCACTGTGGGAAACACTATGGAATTTCCTCAAAAAACTGAAAATGGAACTACCTTTTGATCCAGCAATTCTACTGATGGGATTATACCTTAAGAACCCTGAAATACCACTTCAAAAAACCTATGCATCCCAATATTCATAGCAGTGTTATTTACAATAGTCAAGTGCTGGAAACAGCCTAAGTGCCCATCAGTAAAAGAGTGAATCAAAAAACTATGGTACATTTACACAATGGAATACTATACAGTAGAAAGTAAAAAGGAACTCCTACCTTTCGTGACACCATGGATAGAACTGGAGAGTTTTATGTTAAGTGAAATAAGCCAGGCAGCGAAAGACAAATACCGTATGATCTCATCTATAAGTGGAACCTAATTAACAAAACAAACAAGTGAGCAAAATGGAACCAGCAGTGTGGAAACAAAGAACAGACAGACTGACTGGGGGATGAGGGTGAAAGAAGGGGAAGTGTCTAGCCAAGCAACGTGTAAATGACCCATGGACATGGACCATAGGGTGGGGATTGACTGACGGGAAGCAGGGGGAATTGGGACAACTACAATAGAACAACAATAAAAATGTATAAGAAGCCTCAAATTTACCACATATAAAATAGAAGTGCTGCAAGTCAAGGTGCCTGGGAAAGAGATTCTGAGTCTGTGAGTTTGTGACTGAGGACTCAGGATCCATATCTGTGGCACAGGGAGGAAGCATTATTGAGGGCGCGTTATGTGGGAATGAAACCAACAAAAGTCATGTTAGAAACAAGAAAAGAAATGGAGGACTTACATCACTTGATTTCAAGACATATGAAGCTACAGTAATCAAAAGGACAGTATTAGTGAAAGGATGTGCATACAGATCAATGGAATAGAAGGGATAGTCATAAATAGACCTGCATGTATATTATCAGTTGCTTTTAAATAGAAGCGCTAAGCAATTCAATTGAGGAAAGAAAAGTCTTTCAGCCTATGGTATTGGAACAACAACAGCTACATCTAAATGACAGAGAAGTAAACATCAACGTATTTCTTACATATTACACAAAACTCAAAATGGATCATGGATCTAAAAGTAAAAGTTAATAATATCAAACTTCTAGAGGAAACATAATAGAAAGTGTTGAATTTTGGAGTAGAGAAAGATTTCCAAAACAGGATACAAAAAGCACGAGCCTTCAGAAAATGAACACAATTTTCTCAAAATTCAAAGCTTTACTTCTCTGAAAGGCACAATGAAGAAAACTAAGAAATTCCAACATACCTCTAACAGTTATCGATAGGAAATGCAGACAAATACAGGAAATTTTATGTTATGCCTAACAACTTTGATCTTATATATATATAATATGTAATGTATATATTTTATATATATATAAAACACACCACATGATTGGAGCATTTACCAGAGCAGTTTCCTATTTCAATTTGTATACAGCCAGTTAGTCATATTTGAATAAATTACATGCTTAAAACTGAAATATTTTATCGGGAATAATATTTGTTGACTTCAGGGAACTAGGATGCAAACTTTCATTGTTTAAATATTGGCTTTCTGATTACTTTGACTACAGATCAGAATCATTTCTCAAATACCTCACTCTTTCATCCATCCTTTAAAACTTTAAATTTCAGAAAAAAAGTTTTAATTATTTTATTGTTGCTCAAGTACAGTGTCTGCATGTACCCCCCCTTAATGCTAATATTCATATCCATTTCTATGCACCCAATAATACTGAGCAATTATCTGCATCAGGAGTCAGCAAACTACAGTGGGTAACTTATTTTTATAAATTAAGTTGTATTAGGACACAGCCATACATCTTTATTTACATATCATCTGCAGTGGCGTTCATATTGCAATGGAAGATGTGAATAATTCATCAAGAACATAATGCCCACAACCCTGAAGTATTCACTCTGGCCCTTTAAGAAAAAAAGTTTGCCAATCCCAGATCCCTGATCTGCATGTTTCAACAAGCAGAGGCTAATTTGAAAAATTCAAACCATATGGCTATCTTAAGTCTTATTTATGTTTAAAGATTTGCAAAAGTTCAGTTGCTGCATTGTTCTGATTGTTCAAGTATAAAACCTTCATATTAGAAATTGCTACATGTAAGTCCCTGGGAGCTTATAGTGGGAACTTTAATAAATGAGAACTAATATTGCAAATATTTTAATATGGTATGAAAACAAATTGGATAAATGTATAGTGTTATCATCCTTCTCTGCAAACTGGAGGTAATATTGGGGCAAAGGAACTTTTTAGAATCTGATCTAAATACTCAGTTCACTCTCAGGACTGCCACACAACGAAGTGAATATGTAACATTTTCAAAGCAGATAGAAAATGACACCTTGGCATCTATAACTGTCTTTCCTATTCCCCAGCATACATTGTTTTTCAGTTTCATTATAAGAAATATGAAATGCATCTCCCATTCACTCCACCATATAGTTGTTATAACAAAAGAAATGAGGGAGAAAGAAAGACAGGGGAAATGAAATCGCACCTCTATACTTCTGGAAACAATCATGCCGTTCGAGTCAGACTGCAGGGTCATGCAGTTTTGCCAGAGCACCATAGTACAGCTCTACTGAGCAACCAATCTGATGCAAAGACAGTGAAAAGGAAAATAAAAGGATACACAGAAAATTATGGCACACTACAATTTAACACTGTGTGGATGGTCTTCATTTATGGCTAGATATTGGGTGGCCTGTTGTGAAGAGGAGTGGCCATACCTTGGAAATAAAAGCCTGAGAGTAACTCCAGGACAGACGAGGTGACAACTGTGTGACTTAAAGGAGGCTTTTGATATTTAAGGCTACCTGGTGCCTGTCCTTCTAGATGTGGAACCATATGCTGTGTTTCAACTTGATCATGCCTATCTGTATATGTTTGATGCTTCCTGCATTCTGTAATAATTTAAAACAATGTTGTCCTAGAGATGCATATTGCTAATTTTTTAACTCTAATACATTTATTTTCAGTCCACTATAGATTTTGTTAGATTGTTTGCTTAACCGCCAGACAAATACATTAACCAAGATAGAATAGATCTGGAAAATATGATTTTGTATTTACACTTCAGGGTATAGGTACATGTCCGGATCTAAGCAATTTTATTTAATTGCTTCTCATTTGTTTAGTGGTAATCATATATCTTTATTGTATGTGTGTGTGTTCTTAGATATAATTACTCATAAACATAATATGTATAAAATTTAACCAAAGCATCAAGCACTGTTGGAACAATAAAATTTCTTTTTCTTTATGAACCCCATGAGCAAAAACAGTTGTGAGTTAAGGGAAAATATTGACAATTTGATACCTCAGATGGAATATTAAGTTGCAAGGGGTTTTTGTCGTCTTGTTTATGTCCTTATGAAGAAAAACAGTACACAGTTAAGATTTTCAGTACTGTCCAAGATGAATAGGCAGATGATAGAACGGGAAAGGATAGACAGATAAGTAGATAAATAGACACCACCACATGGACTCATAGTGTACATACAAATGTGTACATATGTATACGTTATTGCACAAATCAAGGCCACTTGGAAATGAGGAGTATGCTCAGTAGTGAATGTTTGTGTGAGGCCTCTGACAATTCTGTTCAACTAATTTTCTATATTGTTCATTAAATTTGAGAATGACTTAAGTAAACAGTAAAGACATTAGTGATTTTTTATTTTTAATAATATAACAATTTCTATTTTTGTTCAAGTCAAATATTTATTTTAAAATTGTGAAAAAAGACTAAAATGAGTTATAGTGACATGCCATTTTGTCTTTGTAAAGCATACAGTATCATTAAATTTTTAGCATTGTATTTCTTCTTTACTCAAAAAAACTGTCATTTTGCCCTGGCTGGTGTGGCTCAGTGGATTGAATGCTGAACCAAGGAGCCCAGGTTCAATTCCCAGTCAGGGCACATGCCTGGGTTACAGGCCAGGTCCCCAGTAGGGGGTGCGTGAGAGGCAACCACCCATTGATGTTTCTCTCCTTCATTTTTTCCCTTACTTACCCTCTCTAAAAATAAGTAAATAAAATATTTAAAAATATATAAATAAGTAAATAAAACTGTCAATTTTATGACAGTATTTTGCACATATATTGATATAATTAACAATCCATTACGAAACTTTTTTAGTTTTTAAAAAATTAACATGTGTATAAGTAAAATATCAAAGAATTGTGGGAAATACCAACCAATTCCATTGTACTTTTGTTTATAAATAAAAACAACATATTTAATAATAATTTAATTTCACGTTCTCCACTAATAGATTAGGTAAGGCAAACATCAACTACACATACTTTTTGACAAATAATTATTCATTTCCATTATTTAAAATTTATTCTTTAATTTTTTGGTAAAAAAAAAGGAGGTAAAGAAAGGAGGTACTTCGCCTACCAAACTCACAGTGTTTCAGTGCTAAGTAGGCTGCAGAAATGAGTGAACCCCTTCCTTACTAGACTCCAGTCTGGTGGGAAATGGTGGCAAACACTCAACGCTAAACATTCAGTTAAAATGTTTAGCGTTGGACACATCCAAGGAGTCCCAGAACCCATAATTTTTTTTTTACATATTTTCTCACTTCCTCCCTTTGCAAACGTAAGGTATTTTTAACTGAATTTCTTCTTTAGAAAGGCCAAGTCTTTGTCTCTCTGTTCTTTTTTTTTTTTTTTTTTTTTTTTTTTTTTTTTTTTTTTTTTTTTTTTTTTTTTTTTTTTTTTTTTTTTGCAGTGTCTCTAGTAAGTGTGCTCTTCTATCAGTTTTCCATTTGCTTTGGTTATGCCTAGGACAAGCTAAACAAAAAGAAGTGCTAAATGTGTTAGTGAAATAATTTAGGCTAAAAGTTATATTAGCAAGTGAACTGAGCTAAAAATTGTAGATTAGTCCTTTTTGTTTTTCGAGTATAAAACTCATATGATTTTAGATATTCTTAGTAACTTCTAAAACTATTAAGTTAAAATATCAATATTCAATTTAAAATCTGAGTTAGTATTTGCTTTATTTTTATGTCTTTTGTCTACAGGAGTTATAATGACATAGTGGTAAGAGTTAGGTTTATAGAGGAAGCCCAGGTAGGTTATTATCATGCTGGAATGAAAATTTTCTTTCAGTTGTTATTTTTTTAAAGCACTAATTCTTCAAAAACTGGACACAATCCATTGAAAAAGCTATTGGTATAAAAATTATTTTGTTCTAGGTGCAAATGTGAAAAGTGATGTAATATGCAGACGATAATTATGTTTGTTTTGAGGTCAAAATGACCAGTATTATTTTCTCTTGAGCCATACAGGAAGTAAAGAGACTTTTTATTACTTCCATCTGGCTCACAGATGTCATTTATTGTGAAAATTAGCAATGTATGAAAACCTTATGGCTAATCCATTTGGAAACACATTCATTTTTGCAGCAAGATAAAAGACACAGAAGATATTATATACATGTTTAAAGAGACTGTATTTACATACTTATCAAATCTAAAGAATTCACGTTACAAAGTGCTAAATTGTTTATCAGCTAGTGTTTTCATCTAAAGTGATTTCTAACATTTTTCTCTCCAGTACAAAGAATGAGTCTTGGGTAAAATATTTTTTAAATTACTTTGATTACTAATGGGAATATGGATATACAATTGTCCCTCAGTATCTGAGGGCCATTGATTCCAGGACCTCTGTGGGCACCAATATCTGTGGATACCTACACATAATCTCCCCTATACTTCATTTTTTAAAGATCTTATTTATTTATTTATTTTTAGAGAGAGGAGAAGGGAAGGAGAAAGACAGGGAGAGAAATCTGTGGTTACCTCTCATGAGCCCCCCACCAGGGATCTGGCCTGCAACCCAGGCATGTGCCCTGACTGGGAATTGAACCTGCAACCTTTTGGTTTGCAGGCCCATGCTCAATCCACTGAACCACACCAGCCAGGGCATCCCTTATACTTTAAATCATCACTAGATGACGTATAATACATAACAATGTAAATGGCATGTAAATAGTTGTTATACTGTAATGATTAGAGAATAATGACAAGAGAAAAAGGTTTGTACATATTCAGTACAGACACAACCATTATAGACCTAACTGCATAGCGAAGGTCAGCAACAACGTAAAAAGAAATATTTTTAATATTTTCATTGCACAGTTAGTTGAATCTGTGGATATGGAATCTAAAGATACATAGAGATTATGTTAGGAAAAAACTCTTACTCATTTAATAATGGTCTTGATAAATTTTGGCTTACTGAAAATCTCTTTGGAAATTCTGAAATATTCTTTGTATCTACTTAAAACTGGCTTCTAACAATGTAACACTTTAAAGATTTGGTTTCAAAAATGCAAAAGTAGACCTTTAAAATGATGTCATATAGCGAGTCATAACAAGTCTCTAAAAAATACATATATTGGTTTGTGTGTGTATATACATATATGCATATATATACATATATATATACTTTTTATTCCATATCTGGTTTTCTTTTTTTTCACAACAAATTTGACCATTTAATGAAATGGAAAATTTTAAATCATGCTACTCTGAAGACTAAATCATAACAAATCACATTATCTGAACAAACCAATTGCTAGCAATATATTTGAGTCAGTAATTAAAATATCCAAAAAGAAAAGCCCAGGCCCAGGTAGATTTACAGGGGAATTTTAACAAATATTTTTAAAAATGATTAGTACATATCCTTCTCAACTAATCCATAAATTGATGAAGTTCACTTACAAATTTATTTTATGAGGTCAGCATTACTTTGATACCCAAAGTAATGCAAAAGACTGCAAAAAGAGAGATTTATAGGCTTATATTCTTGATAAATGTACATGCTGATATTCTCAACAAAATATACCAAACCAAACTGAATGATATATTAAAATGATTATACACGTGGTCAAGTATAAAGTATACAGTGATGCAAGAAAAACTCAACATCCAGGAAACAACTGATGTGATTCAACACATCAGAAATAATCATACGAATATTCAAGAGATACAGGAAAAGAAATAGAATACCATATGCATGACTGATAAAATTATTTCAAAGAAGGCTTCTCGAAGGAAACAGTCTCCTGACAAAGAGTATATATGACAACCTCACGACTAAGTATATACTCAGTTGTGAAATAATGAAAATATTCTCTTTTTTTCCTGCCTTTTCCACCCACTCCTCCCCCACCCCAGCCATCCCTACCTCCCTCCCCTGATTCCACTCCCGCTCCTTGGTTTTGACCATGTGTCCTTTATAGTTGTTCCTGAAAACCCTTCACCTTCCCCCCCCCCATTATCCCCTCCCCTCTCTCCTCTGGTTACTGTCCATTTATTCTTAATTTCAACATCTCCGTTTATTCTGGTATGGCTCAGTGGATTGAGTTGCTGGCCTGTGAACCATATCTGGTTTTCTTATCACAATTCTTATGCATTAAAAACAATCTGGATGATAATATGGTATATAAGTGAACTTTAATGTGGTGCCTGATATTCTTCTGATATGGTCAGTTGTCATCCAGAGCCTGAGTTATTGAATCTTACTTCCTTACTGACCTTCTCACGGGGGCAGAAATCATCAAGTGTAGCAAGAGTCCCTACAAATATAATACCATATGCCCTCTTGTGGGTCAGTTAAGAGGAAAAGGGTATAAACTCAGAAAATTCTGCTGAACCAAACAGCTTATGATCTCCCCTGTGAACTTACACAGATGTATTTTTTCAATATCACATAGAAAGTCGTCTGTGCTGAGGCGATCACTCTAAGATCAGGGAACTCAGCACTGCTGTGACATATAGGTGTCTCCAAGTCACCAACAACATCCCCCTTAATCATGGCCTCCCTGAGGCTGGGTTAGATGTGCAGCTGGCCAAAACAGAAGTGGGAAGGCACAGTTAGAAGACGCAAATGCATGATAAAATATGCATGCTTCTCTCTGCCTTCCCAATAGGCGAAGACAATTTGAAATTCCGAGCCCACAAAGACACCCTCCATCCCTTTCATTTCTTTGACAAATCATAGTATATTTTCTAGACAAAGCGTGTATGGCAAAAATGGCATCATGAGTTTCATCATTAGGTGTAGAATGGAAGGATTTGAATATGAAATATAAAACTAAATACAAATTTGAATCAACCAGGATAACTTCATAGTTTCTCTGAGGCAACAACTGTCTCTTTTCACAGATATGAATGTGTCTTTCAGGGAAAAAAATGGACAGCAAGTAAGCAAATGGAATACTAGCCGAGTGGATCCAAATTGTCTACCAAACGTACTCAGCTAAGACTTAGAAGACCTGAGGAGTCACATGTCAGCTTTCAAGCTGTCCCCAGCACTGCTTACCCCAGGAGACACTCCAACAGTTTAAGGGTATGAATGACTGCAATACTCAATATCATTTGCTGACATAATTCCTTGGGGCTATAGGATGCCAACAATTTTTGAGCTTCTGAAACTAACAACTCTACAATCAACTTAAAAGCAATAACAGTATGTGATTTCAGTTGTATTTGTTACTTTCTAGAATTCTTCTGATAAGCATGATAATTTTGCAGTGCTGACCAACACGCTGCGTTTTATGTCAAAATCAAAAACACAGATATTAATGATCGTTACTTAGACAAGTTGATGAGAACTCATAAAACCATTCATACATCTTTACACACTCTCCCCTACAGGAGTTAGCAAATTTTTCCTTTCTTTATGAGTACTTATCTTTGCCTAGGAAAATCAAGTATTCATGTACTATTCCATGAAATCACCCAGGTTAGAAAAAAAAAGTCTGTTTAAGGGTTTTGTTGTTTGTTTTTCAGTTTCTTGCCTGGTTGCGTTATATTTATAATGGAAAGTCTTTTTGAATAAAATGTAATTTTTATTCAAAATGTGAATCTGGAGCAGATTTATTAGCTGTTTTTCAAAGAGTGCACCTGCATAGTGTTAGAGAATGATAGGTTTTAAAAAGGATTACTTCAAACTACATTAATTTTCTCTCTTGCAGCCCAAGTCCTCACTCTTCTGGTGTGTGTATGTTCAGCTGGTTCTCCAGACCTTGGTCACAGTCTCGCTGACCTTGGTTGCCTAGTTACGAAATCCTCTTTGCGATTTGTGAGATGCTTGTCTTGATGGAAAGCAATGGATTGTTTTTCCTAGAGTAAACTTAAGAGAGTTTCTATTTCAGAGTAGAATATATTAAAACCAGTATATCCTGCCAAATTTAGAACATGTACTTCTTAGAGACTAAAATTACAAACTGGAAAATTTCCTATCCGAATTCTATTTAATATTGCCAAAATTTACTTTCTGGTTCTAGAGAATAGGATCTCAGATAGCTAGTGTTGCAATATAAGCTCCTTAAAATTGAGGCAACTTTATAGCACATAAAGTGTAAGAATGTATGAAATATCACAGTATGTCTTCTGAAGACAAATATTTTAGAAATTAATCAATAATGTATAACAACACTTAGTTTTTCCATCTTCTGTGTAAGTGAACATGAACAGAGCTATATATTTTTTTAAAAGATTTTATTTATTTATTTTCAGATAGGGGAAGGGAGGGAGAAAGAGAGGGAGAGAAACAGCAATGTATGGTTGCCTCTCACATGGCCCTCATTGGGGACCTGGCCCACAACCCAGGCATGTGCCCTGACTGGGAATCGAACTGGGACCCTTTGATTCCCAGTCCGCACTCAATCCACTGAGCTACACCAGTCAGGGCTATATTTTTAATAGTTTTCGATGCAAGAAAATTAACCTGTGATATACATTCCATTTTTTCATTATTATAATATTTTCTCTTTCTAAAGTTGCATATCCTTGTGCTGATGTCAAAATATAGTCATCATCAGATGACTAAAATATTAGTCATCAGATAGGTATTTGTACAAATTTTTATATCTAGTTTATTTAGTTTTCTTCCCCAGAAAATCAGGTTCCCTGCCATGTGTATATACAATTAAGTATTAACTTAATGAGCTTATAAAAACACACAAAAATAATATTTGCTTGTTGTGAGAGTGTAGGAATGTGATTCTGGAGATTACCTTAAACAGGATCTAGGGTTCAAACTAAGCATGAGCACCATGGTCGAGTTACAAAATAACAAGTCCATTATATCATGCATCCAGTTGACTACTTGGACACTTGAGCATGGAGTCCCGCTGAAGTTAGTTTAATTGATACCAGCTGTTAAACTGTTGCTTTCTTTTTCTTTCTTTTTTTTTTTTTCTGGTTTTGGACAAGAGCCAGTTTGACTTGAAAGCAATGCCACTAAAAAGAAGAGACGGAAGAATGATGCCAATGGATACGTATCTGTTTCTTTCAGACCATTTTGCTCCAGCAGTTCATCGCGAGGCCATGGTGGTTCAAACACAGTGACAGAGATAATGGGTTGCTTCACTGCTAAACGGCAGCTGGACTGATTGAAGCCAAGGAGTGGGAAAAACATTTCACTTTTAAACTTTTCTCTGTATGAAGAATAGTTTCCCCTTAACAACACGGCGAATAATTTACTTTCATCCTCCTAGCACTTTCTGTAATATAATCTGCAAGATTTATTTGTAGCTAAAGTAACAAATGAGCCTTGTGTCTCCAAATTTTAGCTTCTTCATATTTTTTTTTCTTTCATGAAGGTATTAAGCAAAAAGGTTTTGTTTTGTTTTTTTTTCTGAAAGCCAAATATCAGGTAATACTCTTTCCCTTCTCCAAAATCAGAGCAACATTGCATGATCAAGACAGTTCTCAGATATCATCTAAAAGGTTCATATAAAATTTCACATAACTACTTCATGTTAAACATGGATTAACAATTTAAGTCTGTTAATTCTTGGTTAATGACAATTCTACTCTATGACATACTGATCTTCTTCCGTATTTTGCCAAATAGTATTTTTTAAATATATAGTAGTTTCAATAAATTATAAATTTCCAAGCTACTTTGTGAAATTAAAATGATGAACTGCAATTTGTTAAACTTAAAAGTTTCATTTTAGACAACAGGGACTTTTAAATGTACTAAAAGTTGTTGCAAGTATGCAGAAAGCTATGTTTTTAAAAAGGAGGATTTGGGCAGCAAGGTAGTCAAAAGGATGTTAATATTGAAGACATGAGAAGAAATCAGGGAACCACTGGAAGAATGAAATGGAGGCACAAGCAGAAGAGAAAGGAAGAAGAGAATGATGGAAAAGCTATGAATAAAGAAAAGTCTGGGCTTGAAAACAACTGGATAAAAGAAAGGCGGGGTATTAATGCTATAAAGGAGAGCTTATGTTTTGGATGACAAACCATTTACTCATCCAACCGATAATCACTGAGCACCTGCTACCTGCCCAGCACTCTTCCATTTACTGTAATTAAGAAACGAATAGTGAGTCATTGACGGAAATGGACAAGATTGGGCTTACCATCTTTATCATTGCTCAGCACCTTTGTCCTTAAACATACTTGTCTGAATGACTTTTTCACATTTCTTATGTCTCTGAAAGCACATGGAAAGGAATGAGTATCTAGCGTGTAGAAAAATAAATGGAAGGGCTCTGTATTATAATGCAGAATATTCTGCAGATAGGTACCTTGACATCCCTGGAGATAAAAATGAATTGCTCTACATAGTTTATTTTAGTAATTGCACTTTCTCCCCTTCTCCCAGATCTCCTGTAAGCACCTCTGCTTTCTCCACCATTGGGGATCTTACCTCCTCTCTGCTCATTCTGAAGGGAGCCCTGAGTCAACATGTGACTTATGGGCATGGGAAAACAGACAAACTCAGTTCTCCCAACCCCTCCCATGAGCAAGGTAAGGTCCTTAAAGTTGAGAATAAATTAGATTCACAATGAAAGAAGTATAGGCATTCACTCATGTATCCCACCTCCAATTTCTTTCCCATGATACTAAAGCAGGACATTTTTATGGCCAGGTGAGGGTTATCTGGCAGTGGACACATTGAGTCTCTTTTTGAACCACAGTTTATCCGTAGGTAGGACCATAACCTCAGCCATTTGTCACTAGGGAGGAAACAATGGGTCTACTCAGAGTTTCTCAACCTTGGATCTAATGACAAACTGGGCCAGATAATTTTTTTTGTTGTGAGGAACTGTCTCATTCACAGTAGGATGTTGAACAGCATCCCTGGTCTCTACTCAATAAGATGCCAGTAGGATGCCCCTTTCCCCAGATTGTAATTATGCACCTCCAGACATTTCCGATATCCCCTAGGAGGAGCAAATCACTTCCAATTGAGAGTCGCTGGCCCAGCTGAAACTCAGTCCATCATACAAATGCCCAGGGGCAGTGCAGTTTATAAGGGCTGTACCCTTTGATCTGTGCCCTCAGACCTCAGATGGTGCCTCCCCCATCTGTGAATCAGAAGCATACCTACGTTCTTTTATCGGAAACAAGTTCTTTCTTTCTGTGGCTAACATGCTTTTAATTCTATTCTTTGGAAGTGGAGGCTGGATTCTTGTTGATTCAGAGTCCTTATCTACTTACTGAGATAGACGTATTAACACTACAAACTAAAATACTTTCACAGTCAGTTTTTATCTTCCAGTATCATAACCTTGCTCTGTGATCCCATTGTATAAGTTTTGTAAGACAAACACAGTCTTGCTCTTCTTTCTTGTCCCCCAAATCCAAATAATCACAAGCAGAGCCTGACTTCGATTCAGCAAATTTACTTTGAATTCCCAGAATTGCCAATGTGCTTGCTGACCCACACTCCCCACATCTGCCCATATCAATATTCTGATGATCTATATATGTGTTTCCTAGTAAACAACTCCTCATAAATTATACACAGTAGGCAAACATATTAAACTTTCTTTTAATTCTTTGGCCACAAGAGATAACATTTATGTTTTCTCAGTAAAAGTATAAAAATATCAGTTTAACAGAAAATCCCATTTATTATATCTGCTTCATATTCAATCAACATTCAACAGGAACATGCATTCTCTTCAGATTTGTATATTTCTAAATTTAATAATAAAGAGTACAAATTAAACTAAGCACTTAGGATAATTGGAACTATAAACAGAGGCAATAATTTGCCTATTTTTCCCCTTAAGCACTGATTAAAATGATATAAATATTCTATTTAGTATGTTTCGATGCTCTGCTTATCAAAGTCATTTTAATGCCATGATAATTCAGAAAGTATTCTTTTGTTTGGATTTTAGTTATAATTCATTGCCCAAATTTGAATCATTTCATATTGTCTACTTTTTTCTTTCTTAACCTTTTTTCCTCACTCAGTTAATCTATAAATTTGCAGAGAAAAGCTTATAATTCATCAGTTTGTGACTATAATTCATCCTTAGGAAATAATGTCATAATAACTAATGTTCAGAACAGAAGTATTTTAAATATTTTTCATTTTATAGTATTCTTTCATTCACTTGCTATCTTCATAAATGTTCTACCAATCCTGTTTTGAAACTTACCTTTTCACATAGTTTTAGAGGACTGTATTTCCAGAAAAAACTTTAGAGACTTCCTGTACATGTCTTTTTTTTTAACCAACTATATATTTGGTAATCCTTGAGGTCATGAACTCTCTTTGTTGATAGATTATATGATTCATACATAGGATGCTTTTAAGAGTCTAGCAGTTGATTTCATGCTTCTCTAGGCTGACTGCAGGAGCACAGACAGAGAATGTTTAGAGTAATGAGATTAAAAATGTTTATACTGTGGATGAGCTCATTGCACCCATCCATGGCTTCTAGGTACAAGGTATTCTTGTAAATTAACGTGAATGTAATATATAATACTCAGTAGGTAAACTGAAATTTCAGATGTGTTTAAAACCTCATTTGGCATATGTTGAGTCTATCTACCTGATTGTATGTACAGTTTCCTTTTAAGAAATACAATCATTTTAAGACCCAGAAAATCCACAAGAAGGAAACAACTTCACCTATGTTTTTGGTCATTGAAAATGAAACACAAATCAATAATTCCCTGTAATTATTTGATTTTAATATGTGAAAAAAATTGCCTGGAATACTGGTATTTGGGGAAGATAGTTTGTCTTCCAACTCAAAGCTATATTTGAGGAAGAGGAAAATGCATTACTTTCTTTTCTCTGAAGATAATCTTTAAGTTTACAGCACTATAACCCTGCTATGCATGACTCCTTATCCATTTCTCCACACAAACCACCCCTTTCAACACCCTCTGTGAGACTACAGTAATTCATCCAAAATATTAGTCATCAATTATTATCAGTGTCAGAAATGACTCCTTACAGAGGTCATATTAGGATTTGTGTAGCCCTG
Source organism: Micronycteris hirsuta (assembly GCA_004026765.1). NCBI lineage: Eukaryota > Metazoa > Chordata > Mammalia > Chiroptera > Phyllostomidae > Micronycteris > Micronycteris hirsuta. Next base: position 80,066 of record PVJI01000521.1, read on the forward strand.
GCTGGTGTTGCTCAGTTGCTTGGAATATTGTCCTGTAAACCAAAAGGTCACAGGTTCGATTTCCAGAGAGGGCACATGCCTGAGTTGTGGGTTCAGTCCCCAGCAGGGGCATGTACAAGAGGCAACCGATCGATGTTTCTCTTTCACATCGATGTCTCCCTCTCTCTCTCTTCCTCTCTCTCTAAAATCAATAAGTATGTCCTTGGGTGATGATATAAAACAAAAACAGATTTGTGTAGATGAATGCAACATCTTCCAGAGACCTTCCAGAGGCCCCAGTTAAGACCCCTCTCCGCCAAGGTAAATCTGCCTCTAATTTATCACGTGGGCACAAGGCAAGTCAAACATTTGCTTATCAACTCCAATTCAAACCTAAAGCAGTGAGCAGTAGGTGCCTGGAGATTCACAGATTGCCATTATGTGTCAGGGTACCACCTCTATCTTAGAACTCAAGAAAAAAGAGATTCTAACATTTACTGTACTCTCATCATTTATGAAGTGCAATGTGAAAATATGTATGGCTTATCTCTTTAAATCTTTATGCAAGTGCCACTGGGTAGTTTACAGTCCCAGTCTAGTGACAGTCCCGTCTCCTTTGGGCATTTTGGAAAGTTTCTCTGGGAAGTGGCTTTATATAGTTTGCAGTGTATTTGATTGGCTCACTCCGTAGCACCAAACTTTTATACTTCACATTTGGATTTCATTTGGAACCAAGACTTGTGAAAAATGTAAGTGATGGAATTAGGCTGTGCCATTTTTAGCCCCCAAATATTCATGTATTTTAATAGTTCTAAGATTGATTTTTGTTTCTGCATGACTCACATATTTGCAAGAAAATACAATTAAAGAGGCTTTCCAAATTCTTTGTGTAATGGAATAAATAGACCTTCTCCCAAGATGTCCATTTAAAGGACAGCACTCTTTTGATGTAGTAAATATGGGCATGTTTATAAAAAAGCAGTTATTTATAGTCACACTTGGGCTTCCCTTAGGAAGATGAAGGAGCTGTCAGACTGCATTTGCGGGGGGCGGGGGGGTCTGTCTTGGAGGATGCTGTATGACTTGTCAGACAACTCCAAGACATCCCAAGTTGGCACAACGAAAGTGTCCTATCAAGAGCTTTTAAAAGGAATTTTGTAAAAGACAAAATGCCTTTCCCTGTGATCTTAAAACTTGGTTTTTGCCCTTATTAAACTAACATTTACAGTGTTACTTGAAATTTTTAGCCTGGGAATTATTTAGGCTTAAACAATCAATGTAAGCTAATAATTCCCTCTTTCCCTTGCTATTCTAGCAGGCAAGAACTGGGCATTTGTCCAAAAAATAAAAGGTGATTTTAAATACAAAAACTGGGCCTGGCTGGTGTGGCTCAGTGGACTGAGCACTGGCCTGCAAACCAAAGGGTCACTAGTTCAGTTCCCAGTGTAGGGCACATGCCTGGGTTGTGGGCCAGGTCCCCAGTGGGGGGCATATGAGAGGCAACTGCACATTGATGTTTCTCTCCCTCTCTTTCTCCTTCCCTTCTCCTCTCTCTAAAAACAAAGAAATAAAATCTTTAAAGAAAATAAATAAATAAATACAAAAACTAAAGAAATACATGCTTGTTTTTCCATTGCTGCCTTAAACTGCGAGTAGGGGGAACAAAAATGACATTTTAAAATTTAGTCTAAATATTTATAGAAAACCCAACAAAAAGTGAATTCCTCCTAAAGAGCCTGTAAAACCAGCTATAACTGGACAGCAGTAATTTTGAGAAATTATTTCCATGGACAATGAGAGCTTTTCTCCAAACTCTTTTTAATTATATATCTTCAGAAAGGGCTTCCTTGTCCCTTGAGGCTGGGTTCTGTCTACTTAGCCACTGGAAGTTTTGAATTCTAGTTCTTTTTTTCAAAGTTTTCTTTAAGTAGTTATGGATCTTAGAGTTTCTTTTTAGCTGAATGAAATAGTAATAATTGGGGCTTCATATAATGCATCAGGTTCTAAAAATTCTAAATTAATAAAATCAGAATAAATGAAGTATCATTTTAAAATCCATTCATACATTTATTTAATATGTATTTGTCAAGTATCTTTTTGGGTTTAGTCATAATGCTCAAAGAGTGATAACTGTAAAACAAAAGGTGAACAGACTTCACATGGTCCTCAGAGTTTATCACAATCAAGAAGTTATTTAAGAGAACTGTTATTCTACTATAAACCATGCATTTGAGTTTATCTAAATTGTTACATATAAAGAAGGCCATCATTGATATTACCTTTGAAATAGGCATTTACAATGATAAAGCACTATGTAAATATTAATTGTGAAGAATGATTTGTATTATCATGGAATATTAAGAATATATAATAATATATTTAGTTTTGAGAGGAACCAACTCTATAACAATTATAATTTCAGAAATTTAACTTATACCCATAGTTTTTACACAAAACAAATAAAACTTCATATGTCACCCCTTTTTTTGGAACTTCCTAGTAGAAACTCTATTCTTACAAAATTGAAGCTAGTATTTTGCACTTGATTGACTTATTTGATAGTCAAAACTCTAATTAATTATTGTAATAATGTATATGCAGGGACGCTACATCTACTCCCTACTGATATGCTCTGTATTTCCAATACATATATTTTTCTTAACCATGCCTCTTATAAAAAAAAATAAGGACCCGGAAACCTCTGTAGCAGGTTTAATTTTCAAATACAATAAGCATTGTGGATTAGGGAAGGTACCTGGTGAATAGGACTTGACTATTTCAAACAATAAATCATTGTAAAATTGTTGTGTTTAACAAAACCAGTTAGAAATTTACATTAATTTCATGTTTAATTTAACCAATAAAAATGTGTAACTGAATAAGGATACTCTTTCTCATTATACTTCCAATTTTGTGCAGTCATGAAGAAAATTGCAGTAGGGATTTTCTTATACATTTTGTGTTTTAAACTGAAAATGGCACAAGTTGGTTCTAGAAAGGAAAAGTGTTTTTTATAAAAATAAATCTTTAATTCCTTTCATCTTTTGCACTTAAATAAAGGACAAGAGTTAATGTCAATGTATGATGATAGATATATTGAAGTTTAGAAAATGAGTAGTACATATAATATTTATTAAATGAGAACTTTAGTTTGATTAACTAAGCAAAATATGTAGTTACTAGAACCACATTTCAATCACATTTAACCACATTTTAAATAAGATTTTTCATTTTAGATAACTATTTAATATACAATTCCTTTCTTTGGTATATTTGAAATCACTTTATTTGTAATCTCTGCATTCCAGAAAATGTCTGAAATGTAGATAGGGACCAGAAAATAGTCGATGACTATCTTACACAGTGTAGACTGCAGGATGAGCCTGCCGCATACAGATTTGTTGGACTTTACATATGTAATTAGAAGTGCTTTGATATTGACCATCAGTATGAAAAGTATTGTGTGCTCTTGGGTTCTTTAAGTGAAAATGCAATTTTTAAAACTCGTGAATGACAATGTAATGGGCTGATAAGTATAAAATATACTGATAGTGAAGCATAAGCTGATGATGAAGGAATTATGAACAGGAAACAAATATATTATGGAAAATAAATGGCAATTCTAGATATGACATTGTAGAAATAAATGAAAAAGATTATTTTCTCTGAAAAATTTGACTGATGAAAACAATACCGATATGTTCTATATCAAAATTATATGGCTATATAAATGTGGTGACTGGTTTCTATTAAAACAAAACAAAATCTACCAGTATAAATAATGAACAATAGTTTAAAATGTACAATGTCTTCTTTTTGCCTTGATTATATGAGTCTGGATATCCCAAGGTATTTTCAATAGTGGTCTTGTGGATGTAATTAATATATCAATAACTGACAAAACCCACAATAAACTCTACATTTTAGTTTTTATTGGTAACTATAACTTATAAACGTATTTACTAGGTTTTATGTAACTACTTTGAACAAGACATTTCTTGTCTGCCATCCTGGTATGATAGTGGGCATTGGATTAAAAGTATGCTTATTAACTCGATTTGAATATGGATTCTGACTTATGCAACCTATATCTGGAAGAAGAAATTAGGGAAAAAATGAAAAATATCTTGATAAAACTAAGATATTAGATGATTTAAAGGAGGAAAGTTTATGGTTAGGGTTTGCTAATAAAAGTTTTGATTGGAGTGTATTATTTTATTTGGGCCTTGAAGAACAACAAAAGTATGCAACTGGAAATATCAAACTAGGAATAGACATTTCAATGTTGTCTTCGCTGAAGGTGTAGTTAAAACCCAAAGGTAAATGAGCTGGACAACTGTATCCAAGGGCATGCCAGCTCACCTGAAACTTGCATTATACAATTTTATTTTATCTGCCACAGTCTGGTGAGGTTTTGTTTCCACTTATTACAGATAAATAACCTGAGGCTCAAACAGGCTATGTAACCTGTCAAACATTTCAAAACATATGAAGTGTAGCTCAAGGATTAGATCTGGTGGGACTGAGTCCAAAACCCATGCTCTTAGAAAGAAAACATATATTTATAAATTATGATAACATGCAGGACAAAAGCAGAGCCAAAGAAGATGTGGAATGGGCTACATATTTGCTACCTTCTAATCTTCACACCTTAACCGTTACTTTCTTTTCATGAGTGAATTGGGTTTGCCACCAAGAGTGTATTTATTACAGGGATGAATGTGACAGTCTACAGCTGGTTCAATTTCTTAAGGAGTGGTATAGTTGCTCTCAGATTATATGGCATGAATTAATCCCATAGTATTGATACATAGGAGTTTAGCATCTCCTCAATAATTACTGTTACTGATATCCTAGTTGGATCATTCCTAACACATTTTGCTGATGTTTTCATTTCCCTCCCAACATCTCAGGTGAAACACTGTATCAGCAGTTTTTGCAGAGTTGCCATGTCTGTATTTGTAGGTAAGAGAAAATATACCTCATTTGCAGATAAACAACATGAAGATATCTAGGGAGCACTTTATCTTGGAATGCAAAGTAGATGGTGCAGTCCTGGGCTTTGTGAGGGAGGTTCAAATCTCGGTCAGCACTTCCCAGAGAAATGACTTTGGGGAACCTGTTTAACTATTATATATTAATAGTTACTATAATAGTTAAATAGCTATGATATGCTAAGCATATAGGCATACTTTACTCTGATTTTCTCTAATTGGTACAACTCTTCAGAGTGGCTATTATGGCCTTCATTTTTCAGTGAAGGAAACTGATGTTAATCAAAGTTTAAAATGGGCCTATTCTCCAAATTATTTACTATTCCTTACTATGCCATACTGTCTGTCTTCCTTCCAGCTGTGGTGCATCTGACCCTTGACCCTTCCAGTCACTTCCGTTCCTTCCACCTGCATGGGACGCTGGCTCTCGGGATTCTTCCAACTTCAAGGTCTCTCCTTCTGGCTCCTTCCCATCAACATGTAAGACTCACTCTTCCCAATCTCAGATGTTTCCTTTCATTCTTACACAAACTGTGTCGCTGCACAGATTCCCTCCAAATGCATTTACTCCTCATTCCTCAGGTGAGCAGAACTTAGTATCTGCCCCATCACTCCGGGGAAATAAATAGCTTCTGCAAATTTCAGTGAATTTACTAAACTGTATAATCTCTAGTTAGAGTTTACTTCACTCAACTCCTTGGCAGCATCTCATACTCCTGAACAGACCCTCCTCCCTTCTTTTCAACACATACAAAATACTGGGGTGTGTGTGTGTGTGTGTGTGTTTGTATAAGGAATGCATATACATATATATTCCCTCTGTGTATGTATGTATATGTATACACACACATATATAAATACTGGTATATATAAATATATATACAATACATATATATTCCATATACACACACACAGACACACTGGTATATATAAAAATACTGGTATATATATAAAATGCTGGTGTGTGTGTGTGTGTGTATATATATAAAATCAGGTATATATACACACACCCACACACACACATTGGATTTAGCAGACGTGTTTGAATTCCAGTTACATCTCTTAATTGTGAAATTCTGGAAAATATTTTAAATTCTTCTTTTGAAAATTCATAGGAATTTATAAAATTGTGTTGTCATGCAGGGGATTAAAAATGAGAAGCAACAGGATGATGTCTATTTCAGACTGGATAACAGGGAGGACTTGCCTGAGGAGGTGTTCAGGCTGGTACTTGATAAGGGTCACTGGGAAGCAGGCAATTCAGAAGGACCAAGCTTGCGGTTTCTGAGGGACCAGAAGACGTGCACATCTAGAAAAGACTGAGCAAACTGAACAGTGATGTGATACGGTGGGAGAGATAGCTGGTGATAGAAGATGTAGGTGAGGCAAAAGGGAGAAACAATGAAGTGTTTTAAATAGAGAATGATAGAGTTTTAAATGCGTAATCAGCTTTATATGCTTACCCTTGCTGTGTATAACCAACTATGTATAAGTAGTTGAGCAAAGAGACGCAGGAAGAAGCTGGATCTCATCTGCCTATAAATCTGAAATACTTGGGAGGGAACCAGACAGGGTATAGAAATCTCTATTTTATATTAAGAGAAAAATCAAACAAACAAAAACACTTAGTTCAACTGTGTGTGAACAAGTAAAGTGTTCAGTCCTGGTGAGTTTTGCTCCATCTACTAATGAATTAAGATCAGAAGGTTGTAGCCAATCCCCTTACCCAGTGTTGGTGAGGATCTCTATCCCATTCATTGTTGAAATTGGTTGAATCCTCCAATATTGGTGAATTCACCAATAAGCAATTGAAGGGATTTCCCTCACCGTGTTTTATGGTTGTTTGAAGAATTATCATGAGAGTAGCTAGTGCAGTATTTGGAACATAGTTATAAGTGCTTCTGGTATAGATGGATAAAGATATAAATTAGATATAGATCAGGATGTGGATATAGATATGAATATAGACATACATATAAATTTATATATACATATAGATGTAGATATAAACATAGGCATAGATATATAAATAGAGATGGCCCTGGCTTTTAATTGAGATTTTTTTGTGTATAGTTTATTACACAGAGCCCTATAACGGCTTAGAATATGTAGCCATTTGACAGATGAGAGAAATACAAAACTAGTTTTTTTAAAGAAATGAGTATAATATCATCTCAATAGAAGACTTTTTTTAATTCAAGTTTCTCTGCCTTCTCTGAATTTTACAAACACTGCAACATAATCAAATAAATAAACAGTGCCTATTTATCATCTTAATGCACCAGTACTCTACTAGACAATGTACCAAAGAAATTAAGGAGCCATTATCACTTAATCCCTAGTGCTCAGAAATGAATAAAAACACATTAATAATAAAGTATAGTTAAACACAAAGGGCCACATAACAAGATGAAGGAATAGCACAGGTAAACATTATATAATTAAATACACGCTTCTACAAAACTCTCATCACTGGGGCTGGTCCAGCCGCACAAGGAGTCAGGCTTATGATTAGAAAAGATGGTGAACGAGGTTAAAATATTTATGTACAGCAAAGACATCCAGCTTGTATCGTGATGTGTAAGGATCTCATTCTGAGTGCTTCTTACATAGGAACTAGGCTGAGTGTGACGACTCTTTAACAAACACAAAACAAAGTAACTTACAAAAACACCCCAGAAAACAAACATGCAGACGCCACCTAACATTCTCTGCAGGACAGAGTCAAGTAAACAGGACTGACCATTATCTAAAAGTGTCTGAGGTGCCCTAGATTTTATAGATGGATGTGTCTACTGACAGTGTAACAGATATGTAACAGCAGGTAAGACCCATTCACTTGGAGGTTCAAGTACGTGGGACATTGTGTTATATTAGAGGGATAAGGCAGAATGGCAAGAATCCCAGTCACCTAGAAATTATACAAAACTTTCCAAGACAAACCCCACAGTTGGTAGCCAACTCTTCATGGATCTCACATGGGATAAGAGAAAGGGAGGGAGATAAAGAGGGAGATGGAAGGAAGGAAGAAAGGAAGGAAAGAAGGAAGGGAGGGAGGGAGAGAGGAAGGGCCTGTTACCACTGTGGTTTTAGAAGCACTGTTTAAGGAACTTTTCTAAATCTGAAAATATATGTAAATGGTTATAACAAGAAGATTCTCTTGGTTCAATAAATTCAATAGTATTGTAATGTTGGTTAAGAAATATTTTGATATGTTTAATATATGTGGTTTTTAATTTGTATTTGCTTAAAATATTTTGGCTGCACCAAGTGCTAGAACTATAAATTTCAGCTCTAGGCTTTTCATTATTTCTAATGAACAAGGATGACCTAGCTACCTTCCCCAGCAAAACTGGACTTTCTATCTTAAAATTGGTTAACAAAGCCATTATGTATTTTTTGCTAATATTCCAAATGTATGTGATTTGCAGCAAAGCCATATTATGTGTGTGGTTCAATAATCTCCATTCTCTTTCTCAATAGGAAGTACCCTAAATCAAGGGATTTATTACAGGTTTGGAATAATAATGTAAATTAATGAAAATTCTGATTTACTTAACAAATATATAAAAAACTTATTAAGCAATATTATTATAATTTTGCAGAACTTCTATGACTTTATTGATCAAAGACTAGGAAGTATCTTAAATGAGACATTTCGATTCTCTCAGTGTCAAAAGTCACATTTTAAAGTGGTCTCAGCAAATTCTCTCAAAGAAGTAAAGATGACAGGAAAGAATAATGAACAAAATCATGTGCTAGGTCTCATAGCAAGTCCCTTCAAACCCTGTGGCTTATTTGAGCTTCATTTTTTAAGGTTTTTTTTTTTTTGGTTAACATTCATTTAGAATACCCTGCTGATAATAAGAAATAAATTTAATAGGCAGCTGGATAAGAGCGAATATAGCAGTGATAAAATTGCCCTGGACTAGTGATCCAAAGAGTTATCTCCAGGTCCACTGCTTATTAAACATGTTACCAAGTAAAATGAATATTAAAATTCATTTAATTTTTTTCATGTATTATTCAGTATCAATCATGATCTCAAGTATTCATAGGCTAACCAATTGAAAGCAATATATGTGTGTGTATATAAACATATCCATACATATATGTGTATACATGTGTGAGAGAGAAAGCAGGAGATAGACTATATATAGGTATGAATGTATGTGTATAAATATATATTATACACATACATACATGTAAACATATGTACATATACATAAACACAGAGATCATTGATAATTTATAACATTAATCCATGGAGCTCAAAATTTAATTCATCAGCTCTGAATTGATTCTAATATCTGATATCAATAATGTTACACCAGAAAAATTTAGTGATGTAGGAGAAAGTAATTTTATTTAAAAACAATTTAAATAAAAATTCACAATTTCCTCACTTAGGTGAATATGTAGTACTGTTTATCAATCCTCTCTAGTGAACATTAGGTCCCATATCCTTTGGAGACTTTCCAAACACCTTTCTATCATTAGAAAAATAATCTACAAGTCTATTCACTTTATAGTAAGTCTGCATCTATATAATATATTCATCTTGTGATATCTTATTATTGGAGGCTGAGTTGCACGTACTCATTTAATTCCCCACACTGGAAATATATTCTGTTCATTGTTTCTCCTACACTGAAATCAAAAGAGTCTGAGCTCTCTGTTCAACCCCGGTGTGCAGACAGGCATTCCAGTTGCCTCTATCATAATGTCCATGACAAAAACATCCCTAAATTAAAATACAATTCTCCTGAGTGTAGATGTTATTGAAAACATAGACAATCCCCATCCTATAAAAAGGTTGTACTCAAAATTTTCTTTTAATTCATCCATTTGGAACTCAGGTGCTTTTTTCTATGGAAGTAGTATCATGGACTATTCTTCATTTTTCCAAGCAGGTCACAGAAAGGCAATTGTACCCATGAAATATCTAATTAAATGGTGAGTTCTATTTCAAGTATATTTAATTATTATTCTGAAATAGGTGTGCTCAAAACCACATACTGTTCCCTTTTGTAGGACTGAAGCTTTCCTTCTTCCACCAAAGTGTTCTTTAATCAGAAGGTTGAATTTGGGCAAGGAATGGACTTGGATCAAGGTTTTTATATTCCAGTAGGTTACCTGCACCTTTGTAATAGTATTTCCATACAGTTGAATAAGTAGCCATCTAGTTTAAACCCATGAAATGTGTATTCCTCTTATACCCAACCTATTGTGGTAGGTGCTGTAGAAGAGACACGGGTCTGAGACACAGGCCTCCACTTGCCTACTGTACAACGTACTCAACTCCAATAAATGCGGCTGTGGAAATGTGGGCTGAGGACATTGCATACGGGATCTTGAGTGGCATGCTAAGAATTTTACTTCGTAGGTTGCATCAAGATGTTGTTAAAGACCTTGGACATACACTTGGGGAAATTTAACTAGGAATGATAAGTTTGAAAGCTTCAAAGGGAGAAAAATGGCCATTAGAGGATGAGTTAGGTTCAACCTCTTTCCTTAAAATTGCGGAACAATGACCAATTGTCTCCAATGTAGAAACAAAAGCCTACACCAGCAAAAACTGCTCTGTGAACCTTCACAGATAATGCTTTCGTAAGACAAGTATTTCTAATCCTTAAAACATCAGTACTTACAGGAATTACTATACTTAAGGGATGCAAAAGCACTCAAATGTTTCACATTAGGTACCTTTATACTAGGCACCTAAAACAGCAAATATCTGTAATTTGAGAAAATCTCCTTGTCTTAGTCTGCCACAGTGATATAAAATCAGGTGGTATGGAAAGAGGTACCATGAGGATGAAAATGCTTTGAAAAACATGTGATTTCACCATCTGTCATACAGAAAACATGGGTGGTTGTATAAAATATTGTAGGTATGTCAATTCTGAAATAGTGAAAATAATACTTCTAATAAAAATTGAATTAGCAAAAAAAAAATTAAAGTAAAAATAAGGAACTTTAACAGATGCCTGAGGAAACTGTCATATTAAACCTATTGAGGGAAGTCTAAATATGGGGGATTACTAAGATCCCACGCCGAGGTAGCTGTTTATTAAGGACATATTCAGCTTCATGAAGAAATTTGATAATTAAAGAATTTTCTGGCAACACATATTCTATCACACTCTGGCATTTTTCTTTTGAAGATTCCACAGTGGAATGAATTCAAGCATATAATGTTTTAGGATTATAATAAATTTAGGATTATTATTTTTTCTTATAAACACCACACACAAAAAGTGTTACCACATATAACTGGAAAGTTATAATATACTTAAAGATACAGTTTTTAAAAATCCAAATTGAAAACTTTGAAATGTTTCCAAGGAAATATGTGTTGACATAGAGAAAACTCTCTAAATATGATACGCCTACTAGGTGCCCCTTTCTTTGCAAGTAAAAAGCCATGTAATGTTGGATACTGAATACTTATTAAACTATAAGAGCATTTGGGTATCTGATGTTTCGGTCATTTTCTTTCCAGGCCCATGACCAGACAGTGAAGCCACTGGTCACTGCCAGACACCTGCACATACTCTGACCTTCAGTCACTTTCTCTCCCACGCAGGGTGGGCGCTCGGGTGCACTACTCGCCATTCTGCCCAACAGGAATTCGTTTTCCTTGCTGTCCTTCACCCCTGAATGGGACTCTCCTGAGGCACCATCCATTCATTCTTTGCTTTTGCCTTCAAATGCAAGTGACCTCTCCATCAAGCAGAAGTTGGGACATTTCCTCCTCTGTTAGCTACTGATAGAGTCTTCTTACCCCACTCCCCCCTCCATAGGATCACAGGTAAGGACTGGGAAGGAGGTCTGGTACAAACTGTGAGGGAACCTGGGGGGTGGTCTGGGACACCTGTTCACTCAGTTTATCCATGTCCACGCTCCCTGCTCAATCTCAGGTACACAATTTCCATTTTAGGATAAACTCCTATTTGTGCCTGTCAGCTTTATGGCTTGGGGGGTGTCAGTCCATTTGGGCTGCTATAACAAAATAGCACTGACTATGTAACTCAGATAACAGAAATTTATTTTTCAAAGTCTAGAGACTAAAAGTTCAATGTCAGGGTGCCAGTATGGTCAGCTGAAGGCTCTCTTTGTGTCTGCAGATTTTTCATTGTATCTTTATGTGGCAGAAGGGCTAGGGATCTCCCTAGAATCTTCTTTATAAGAGCATTAATCTTATTCATGAGGGTTCCATCACATGACTTCATCACCCCACAAAGACTCCACCTCATAACACCATCACCTTTGGGAGTTAGCAGCTTGATGTGTGAATTTTAAGTAGACGCAGACATTCATACCATAGCGGAATGTCTGACATAACCCAGATCATATATGAGAAGTTCTGTACGCATGATCACTCAGTGGCCTATCATCTGGTGTCCTCTCTCTGGAGAATGTCAGCAACATGCCAAGGCTACTTCTAGAAAGGCACACAAGAATCTGCTAAGGGCAGAATGGCTTTGTTCCAGAATTTCAGGGGACTTCATGAAAAATCAAAGGGTTGATTTTTCAACCCTTTGAAGCATATGCATGATACACCAAGGCTAAAATAATTTGGTTACCTCTTGTTCCTCCTGGCTGATCAACTTGTACCGTTATTTAATCGGATCATCGTGATATCCTGCAGTAGGTCCGGACAGTGCAGAGCTCTTCAATATGTGGCAGAGGGTAAGAGAGTTCACGTACCACTAATGCAATGCTGTCTGTGACCGTAAGTGAAATAAGCCAGGGAGAGAAAGACAAATAGCACATGGTATCTGGAATCTGAAAAAATAGTGTCAAACTCATGGAAACAGAGAGTTTAATCATTTCAAAATCTCCAGTGAACATGGAGCTTTCTGGTTTGGTTCCTTCTCTTCTTTAGATAAAATTCACAGGTACTGTCATAGGATATACGATGGGTGGTGGAAGGAAGAAGTTTATGAATTTTTCTGTATGGAAGAGGGTGGTATATAATGTATGCAAATCCTTATAAAGTGTTCTTCCTTGAGCCAAGTATGAAATATGGCAAATGCATACTCCTAGGCAGGTATCAGAATTCATAAAAATTAAATGTCAAAAAATTCAGCAAGCATTTCTACCTTCTCTAAAATTACGAGGAAATTTCATCTAATGGAGTGGGTGGGGCAATCCACGTAGCAGTAATTGCTGCTTCACCAATCAGTTATGAATCTGGTAGCGCAATATATATTTTCTGGTTCTACTAGCCTTAATGGCATATACCTGAGCCCTCAAGCTTTATACTTTCCCCAAAGCACAACCAGCGGGGCTTTAGAAAGCTTTGGCAAGTGAAACACCCTCATCACTGCACACAGCAGACAAAGTCTCTCTGCTCTTTCCCAACAGGCATTTGACTTCTGTTATGTTCAGTTATTCAGAAGAGTCCTAACTTTTTATCCGCAGATTGACTCCTTTGCTTTCTTGAAAGTGGGCAGAGAGGTTTTACCACCTAGAGAAAATAATCCAGCTTGTTTATGTCTCAGCTAATGGTGTATGGCAAGTGAAGGTGCAGAGAGTAGGCAGACAAGGGGACCACTCTGGGTTCAGTCCCCAAGGACCCCATGTTAAATCAAAATGCTCCTCTTGAAACCTTTGGGCATATATACTACTGCATTTTTGACTAGGTTATCATTTGGTACATCTCCATCAAAATGAGAAATTAAACTCTCTGTGTTTACACTACACCTGTCACATATTAGTGAATTTACCATATTAAAACCCACGTTTATGGTCCAGGAAGGAGTCTGGTAAAACTTATTACTACCTATAAAAAAACAACACAACAACAATAAAAAAATGTGGCTCATAAATGTCATTCTCCAGCAGTATACCTGAGAAAATAAGTTAAAACACTTTGTATTGATTCATATCGCAGTAGTTCAGGCAATGCTACTTAACTGAACTGAAAATTTTTAACACTGGGTTTATAATATTGATTTTGATACCTTAAGACAGTCTATAAAAAATAATATGCTCATTGCCAACAACGAGTCCCGGCAGAAGAACAGAGTGACGAGAAAGAAAGAAATACACAATAAAGTTGGGCATAAATAAGCCAATGCGGTCTACTGTAATAAAAATTCTCCAGAAGGGTTCATCTTGGGGCAAGAACAAATGTTTATTCAAGTTCCACAATTCTTTGCATTATACTTTTCCTACAATTTTTTTTTCTCTAACTTTTTAGGGATTACTTTGGCAGCGGTGTGGAGTAGACAGAATCCTCTCTCAGTGATTGTTCATTTTCTATTTACTCTGATATGTAAAGGCTATTAGAGAAATATAAATTACCCTTCTACCCTGTTTTTATTTTCCACATTTCATAAGTAAATGGTACAGTCCATTTATCCCACATCAAAGTGTATGTAAGAATCTGTAATAGTTTGTACTTAGAAATACTGTATTCCAATCAATTTGACCTAAACTAACTTGAATTTGTTAAAATATAAATAAGGTTAATTCAGTCACTCTTCATCATTTTACCATTATCAGCATCAAAAGCATTTACACAAGTGCATTTCCACTTACCTTAGCAGTGGCTGCTGACATAGAAGTTGATTAGCTATAACTGTGGCTACCGATGACCAACTCGGTGATAAGAGTGTATGGGAAATCAGAAATTTGTATTGCAATTTTCCAGTGGTTTATCAGTACAGGCAGAGTGTTTAGACCAAAGCACTTAACCCACATATGCAAACCAAATTTAAATAAATTGTTAAATATTTAAGTCAATATTTGTGTGTCACACTTAAGTAATTCAGCTTTCAATGTACAAAGGTAAGGGTGTCAGGGTTCCTTCACCTCTCACTTACATATTTTCATATGCAGAAATGTTCCTATAAAAAGAGAATTTTAAAAGCAGAATGTGGTCCTGTGGAGGAGAGATATTTTTCATTTCAATCTAATGCTGTACATTAGTTCCTTCATTTTAAGGTGTCACTACAAATTCTCTGCCACCGATGTTACTTAAAGAATTTCCAGTCAGAGATTTTCAAAATTAGCAAAGCAATAGGATAAAGAAAAATTCTTTCCCCTGAAAATAACTGAGTTCATGAAAAATAACATGGAATGCGAAATACAAATAAAGCTCCAGGTGGGGAAAGATTTTTAAATGAACGTGAACTCAGAGAGAGGTTGCAATTTGATCCGTATGCTGGAACCCCCAGAGAGAAACAGCAATGTGGAATTATCATTAGGTTTCTGGGAATGTGGAAACTGTATTTCATGTGCCAGGATATGTGAAGCAAAGCCGAGTTCCTAAATGTGAAACTGTCTGGCAGGCAAGGCTTTATTTTTAAAAATTGTACAACTGTTGGTTAAAACTTCAACCATTTCGAGACGCTGGATGGATTTCTTTTTTAATCCTATAGCAAAAGTATTGATTTGTATTCATTCAAAGTTTGATACTCTCCAGAAAAGTTAAAGAGAAACAAATAGCTAGATAACTCAGGAAAACACGTTTGCTTTTGACAGAAACACAAACAATAAAAACCATTCAGGTTTTACATTTAAGTGCGTTGTTGTGCACTTAGTGACTACAAGGGAATGACTTTCTCAGAATAAGAGTAGGGGCAGGACAGACGAGAAATGCCTTAACAAAACAATAAAATACCAGTGAACAATGTGGGCTGTAAAAGTACCATCTTTTTGAATGAATGTGCTAGTCTCCTTTTTATTCCCCATAACCATCAGTTTTTCCCATCATAAAGATGAAAATGCTTTCAAATGAACTGAAACATTACTCTCACAGAAATGTAATCTTCTGGTTTCTTCGTCATATACAAGAATTGAATGTGGAACAAGGTTTTAAAATAATATCCTTCTCATATGATTGTTTCATTTTTATGTTTTTAAAAACATAAAAACAAAAATGATATTTTGGGTCACTTTTAACTCAGTCCTATTTTTCTATGTAGTTTTGTATTCATTTCTATTTTTCCTCACATTAAAAATTTACATTTTAAATGTACCAAATATAGACAATATAATTAATATTTTTAAAGATAATTATCAGTATAAAAATTGAGGTCTATGCTAATGAATAATAGAAGATTCCATTGTTAATTAATGGACAAAGTAAGAAAATATAGAGCTTTTCATCTTGAACCTATTTATGCTTTGTATTTATAATTTTATTTCAATGTCTGTGTTGGTCTTTAGAATTATGGATGAAAAAGGGGTTCTATCGAAAGCAACTTCACAAGGTGATCTGATCATAAATTCCTAATAGGGCAGTGGTGGTGGGCACTTGCTCCCCAGGTACAAAGTTTCATCTTTGCCATAAGCACGCCCAGCCCACGGCCTTTGTGTGTGGGTTAACACACCTTAGAATTCCATGTGGCCTCCCTAAAGGGAGCACATAGCTTGATGCCTATTCTGTAACCCAATCCCCACCTTAGTTCCTCCCACCCTCCTGCCCCTTCCTTAATTTCAAATGCATAAAAGAAACTGAAAAATCATCACTCTCCAGAACATTTGAGATCATGATTCCTGGCAATTTTTATCAGTTTGGCTCAAGTAAATTCTTATAAATTTTTTCTACAGGTTTGGATGTATCTTACATCAAAAGAATTAAAGGAAATAAAGCAAATATAGCTGGCATAGTGGAACACTTACACAATTAATAGTCTCATACTCTCCCAAGTCACACGTCACATATTCAAGAAACAGATTTTTACCAAAGAAATGGGAACTTTTATAAAACAAACATACAGAAACACGTATTTGTCATTAGTTAGATACCTGGAATTCTCTCATCTTCGGAATTTTTATTTAGGTTGCATTCATAGCCTCAACTTACTCAAGCAGTGATACTATCAACACATTTGACTTTTTGTAACACCTGTTCTATGTGTTTATTTTATTTTATTTTTTACTCTGTATGTCTCATTTACCTCTAGGTCTGAATTTTCTTTCTTCCTTTATTTTTTTTTTAAATCAAGTTCTCGTTTGGGAAACTGACTTTTTAAAATAAGCTCTCTGCTCTGTGAATCTTATTCTTGCAGTTCACCTCAGTAGTAGATACATACTCCCTAGGTTTAACACTTTTATTAACTGGCACTTGAACACACTCTGACCATGACCATGACTGCCATCCTAGACCCTTCACTCTGAGCACCAGTGTCCTGGGATTTCTGCCGCTGGGCCTTCCTAGGGCCATCCTTTGGCATTCAAAGCTGAGACTCAATTTCCCCTCACCCCTCCATAATACAGTTAGCAAATCTCATTTCTGGAATAAATGTGCAACACAGGTTTTAAAAAATAATTCTGCAGCATTCTTTACACCTATGTAGAAGGAAAGAAAACATTGCTTTTAAAATCTTTTTTCTTTTTTTTGGACAATAAAACGCAATTGAAAACTTATACATCAGTATTCACATTCATGATGATCATATTTGGGGACCCCTCACAGAGATTTAGTTCCTTTCACAAAATAAGTCAACAATATTAAGAGCCTCCACAAATAACATACAGTATATCATAGTCCTTCCCATCTTGTGAGGAAGCAGGTCGTGACAACCTTTATCTCAAAACTGTGATCCTCTCCAAGCTCCACTGCACAGCTCCAGGGAGTCCAGTCTATCACAACGAACCCCTTCCTACATATTCCCAAGATTCCAGGAGGCAATTTCATTGTCCATGGATCTGGACAGTTTATGGCTTAGTTTTGCTGCTGCTCCATGGGAACTAGACAGCTCACGCCAGACCAGCCCACCTAGAAGCTGCCGGCAAAGGGCAGTTTCCCTCCTGAGGCTCTTGCTGCCACCACACTGGCTGTGGCAGTGGGAATTCCACTTCATCACAAGTAGGGGAAGGGAGGAGGTCTCATAATGAGGCTCTTCAAGACTCAGAAGCATGCAGTGGTGAGTTCTCTGAGTTTCACCTTCACCGCCACGGCCAGCTGAGATGTCTTTCATAGCCTGGGCTTCAAGAAGCACTCTTGATGCAGATTTGACCATGATCTCTCTATCTGGCCACCATGACCAGAGTGCTCACTGCCATTGTCACAACGGCCACTTTAGATATATGAGAAATCTTCTGAAATCACAATGAGGGATGCCACCTCCGCCAGGAGTTTGTGCATGCACCCTACTCTGGTTTCTGCCTGCCTTCCACTGCGCTCCTCAGCAAAGAGTTGTTTATTACATTTTGTTCAATAGTTATCATTACTAGCCAGGCAGGTGTAGTCCAGTGGAGGGCTTGCTGTTATTACTGCAAGAGGATCCATGTTTATTTGCACCTTCCTTTCCGTTACCCTGTCATGCACATTCGGTGCATTATGCCGTATTCCGGCTGACTGTGGGAGAACTCCTTTGGCCTCATGGTTTTGTACAGATCTGAGATCTGCTACTAAAACAATTTGACATAAAGTTCTCTCAATCTCTCTGTTTCCTTTTACAGTTCTCTCTTATTTCTGTTCAGTATGTTTTTTTTTTTGTCTCATTAATTTTCATAGCTGGCTGCACTCTTCTATTAAGAGTGATCCAAGTTTTTTTTTTTTTTTTTCCTATCATGGTCCTTGATATAGAGCACAGAGCAGAAAAAAAGATGTGCATACAAAGGAATAGAATGACTTCATAGAACCACAAACGTAGTATGTTTTACACAATCTATACCCAACTCTGTAAAATACTAGCTGTATTTCGTAAAAAATCATTTTGAAACGTGATAAAAAATCATTTTGAAACAATGGGGAGAAGGGTTTTCAGGAACCACTATAGAGGACACATGGACAGAACCAAGGGGGAGGAGGGAGGGAGAGAAGGGAGGTGGGGTTGGAGGAGGTGGGGGGAGGGGAGGGGAGAGGATGCAGACAACTGTAATTGAAAAACAATAAAGTAAAAAAAATAAATAAATATATATCTGTGTGTGTGTGTGTGTGTGTGTGTATCAGGAATGCCATCTTAATTTTTCCCATTTTCAACTTTCTCTTTTAAGAAGTTAAATATTTTAGGTTAAATCTATTATTTCACCCAGCCTCAAGTTTCTAGAACTTCATCTTTTTGCTTCTTGTCTACCAATGTTCCTGCCAAATTTTGGTGCCAGGCTTCCTTTTTTCTGTTTTCTTTAGCTCATTTTTCCTATTAAAATAGTTTATACAGAACAAACAAAAAAAACTAGTATATTATCAAATAACTAGGTTTTCTGGGATTTTTAAAAGTCCCATTATGTTGTCTGGTTTCTGACGTGTGCCACTCAGCTCTCCCTTCAAGAGGACCTGCAGTTTCAGGCAACCCGAGAGCCTCCGACTGGTGCACCTTCAGCTTCTCCTTTGCTCAAGCTGAGGGTCTGCTTCCTCCAGGCTGCTGCCAGACAATGACTGAACAGGGCAGGGGTCCTAACAGTTTCTAACTAATATGCCACTCCTTTAATGAGAGACCAATCTCAGGATCTCCCCATTAGCATTCTCAGAGCAATTCTACAACATGAGTCTTCCTACCTCACCCTCCTTCTTTCTCTCTCTGCTCTCATGGATGTCAGACCTGTGTTATGGAGTGAAGGCTCCCTCTTTCACCTTAGTAGGCATTGGCCACAGTTATTCTCATTTTTCTCTCATCATAGCTTGATGTCTTCTTCTCAGATGATGTGAATAGACAGTATTGCTATTTAGAATGTTTAAAGAGAAGGAGCAAAGAGATAAATCAGAGACTGTCTCACTTGCTGCCTAGCTGTCATGAAGAATCCAGTCCTGAGAAAATTATGGAAGAAAAAGTAGTGACTCAGTTGCTTAGTGTTTTACTGGTAGTGACCTAGGGAAATGCCTTGGTATATTGAAGGGAATACTCTTGCTGCTGTGATGATCCAGGCATTTGAATGATGGAGTAGGAGAGTGAAGATTGATTGGGGCGATGCTGTAAGGACCATGGATTTAGACAGTGAGCCCTAAGTAATATTGATGTGCTGTACTGATGAACAAAAAAATGTTAATTTGAACATGCATAGTACAGACCATAAAAGTTAGATTGCTTCATTTTGAATCTCCTATCACAAAAACAGAGGCACAAAGCCTAAAGAGCCTCTTAGGATTCCAAAGGCAACACATTCCACACTTGGATTACTACTTTGGCCTGCATACTAGAAGACTCAGAAAGCTGTTAGGCTTCACTGGGATTCTGAACAGGAAAAGGCTTTATTGCTTGTCCTGGCTGCAGTACAAGCAGCTTTGGCTTGGATCACAGTATCTGGCAGACTCTATGAAGCTGAAGATTTCAGTGGTGAGAAGATACAAGTGTAGTGTTGTCAAGATCCAATGAGTGAATCATACCGCAGTTCTCTGAGCCTTGAGTGCAAAGTCATGTGATCTACACTAGGAAATTATACACCTCTCAAGATACAGCTCCTGGGTGCTGGTGAGCCCTTGTAGAAAGAGCAGGCTGTCTATGGGGCAACAACTGAACACACGTCCTGAAATACCCATTATGAGATGCGTATATCAGATGGACCAAATCATAACGTCAGACAGGGCCAGTGACAGTCCATTATTAGTTTGTTACTAGTTTAGTTCTAAATGGGACATCAAGGATCAACCCAAGAAGCATGAGAGGGCATGAGTAAGCAGGTGAACAGGTATACCAGATGTCCATACCACCTACCCTGGCTATCTTCACACTATCATCTACCTGGTATGATCACGTGGGTGGTATTTATGACTAGCTGAAGGGAGAGAGAAAAGCCCTACCTGGTTTATGGATGGGTCATCTCCATGTGGGTATGCAAGCAAAAATGGATTATGGCTGCATTACAGCTATCTTCAGGGAGCAAGTTGAAAGACAGAGGACAGTGAAAATCTTCCAATAGGCACATCTGCAAGTGGTACACCTGTCACACTTCTGGTGGAAGCAGAAGTAGCCCTAGTTGAGACCATATACAGATTCCTGTGCAGTGGCCAATGACCTAGTCAGTTGTTCTAAGTGCTGAAAGAAGCACACTGTAAGACTGGATGAGGAAGTCATGCAGAGAAAGAAATTGTTGAGTATATCCATATAGAGAGAGACACAAAGTGGGAAGATTTTTGTGTCCCACATTAACACCTACCAGAATGCAACCCTCTTAGAACAAGTACTAAAAGACCAAGGAGAAAAATAACTTAGTGAATGTTAGCCAGATTTTCTCAATGGCCAACTCCATAACCAGTTCAATGGGCCAGCACTTGAGCACAGTGGACATGGTGACAGAAATTAAATCTACCCATGTCCCAATACTATGTTCTCCTATTTACCCAGGCCAATTGGACCACCATCACCTTAGAATTTCCCATCTGCCAGTATCGGAGACCAGTCAGTGACAAGTTGACTACATGGACCCTTTCTGCCTTGGAAGAGCCAGAGAGCTGTCCTCACTGGGTATGGGTTTTATATTCTTGCCTGCAGAGCCTCATCCAGCCCACTAACTGGGAGCTAATGGAATGTCATGTTTATGAGTGTAGAACCCCACAGATGAGTGGCTTTTTGTACAGTTTCTTAGCCTCCTTCTTGCCAGCTTTAAAATTCAACAAATGCTGACAAAATGTAAACAGTGACAGCACTGTAGACTTCACCTCCCTGTGCCAGTCCTCTCTGTAGGATCTTGCCCTTCAAATCTCTTCTGCCTGGTGCCTTGAACTCAAAGGTTGGTCCCTCTAGCCATTGGGCATTTCCATTTGTTCTGCTGGCTTATCCACTCCTTGCCTGCAGCCCTTTGCCTATGTTTTCTTCTCACGTGGAAGCAAGCACTGGAAAATGCCCTAAGAAGAAAAGGAATTTGAATAATGATGACTAATTTTTCCATGGTTTCCTCCTCTCTGGAATCTTAGCCTCTCCAGCCCTTCCAAATTCCTTCAAACAGAATACTGTGATACTTTACCCAGATTTTCTGTTTTCCCCCTTGGAAAGGGGCATTACAGAGCCAAAAGATACTTCCTTCTAGCTGAATATAGGAGTGCCCTATATATGTTTAAATCAAACCCTAAAATACACGGATAGATAAAGCATGGGCACCTACTGCAAGTTTGATGCTTAATTGTATAACACTTTGCTGCTTTCTCCCTCAAGGACAATGTGCTATTTGACTAGAATTGAGCAAAGAACAAGTTGAGGTCATTCAATGAAAATCACTGCAGCAAAATGCAGAACTAGTGAGTTACATACCTTTCTTTTGTAAGGTAGAGAGCATGGCAGTTATGAAAAGGGAGGTGCGCAAAGAGAAGATACATGATCAGTCATCTCACCTGTTGGAAGGAATATATATGGAGACCGAAAACCTGGAAACTGATTTTCTTAAAACTATCTACACTCTTCTACCATTTTGAAAGTCTTCCTGACCGACCCCAACCAGAGTACTCATATCCCAGTTTGATGAGCGTAACTATAAAGATGCTTGAGCATTTGTTAATGCTTAAACTCTTTGGGGTAGTTTTTATAATCAATCTAATTGTTTTGGAAAATATCTTGAACACCACATCGTTTCATTAGGTAATGTCTGTCACTTATTGTTTAAAGTTAATTCACTGTATTTCCAGTTACCTTAAAAACATTCTCCACATTTAGGACGAGCTGGAAGGCATTTCCAGTTACCTCCATGAGAAACCCATTCGATAATAGCAGCACAGACAGGCATTGTTTTCATTGTCTTTTTCAACTTGAATATTTCCTTGATGTGGTCAATATACCAGCTTCATTCAGATCTGTTTATAGAATACTAGGACAAGGTATAACCTACCATCACTCCCAATTTGATAAATGATCAGTTGTATTTCATGTAATAAAACAAGAGGATAGGTAAGCATAATTAAAATAATGTTTTGAATCTCACCATATATGCTCAGCAGCGGATGTTCAAATGCACAACAAACAGCTGCTTTATATTTTTCTTTAAAAAATTCCAGAGAGAACACATTTGTCTTAGTGTTTTTTTGAGGGGAAAGTTAATTTTTTTTATTGTTGATCAAGTACAGTTGTCCCCATTTTTCCCTCACCACTCCCCCCGACCCCAGCCATCACCACTTCCCATCCTTGATCCTACCCCTCTTTGATTTGTCTATTAGTGTTTAAAATAAAATAGCTCTTTCTGGAGAGGCATTCAGTTTGCCTTAAAATAGGAAGAAGACTATCTAGGTCAATGGACTACTTGGAATATAGTATTGTTTCTAAGTCCCCGTAGATCTCTGAGAGAGGTTACTAGCACTGGGACCAAAGGGTAATGGACAGCAGAAGGGACAGAAAACGTGAAAAGGCTATGAGCAGCTGAGTCCCGGTGTATGAGGTCATAGCGAGGAGCCTTCTTCACCTGTGGTAGAGCTTTCCATGCAGCAGAGAGTAGTAATAGCTATGTTTGCAGGTCCATTGTGATGAAGTGGGATTTTCAAGAAAGTCTTTCCGACTCCTGCTTTAACAAGGACATTTTATAGAAATCCAAGAAGTAGGAGTTAAAATAATCCTTTCAAACAGGTTTCAGGTGTATTGAGCACTATTTCAGTGTTGCTGACTAGTTTCAGCATGACTCTGAATACAGGTAATTCATTTCTAGATCATTGGTTTTTATCTATTTTCTTTCTTGCTTGCTTGCTTTTTATTCTCCTTCCTTCTTTTTCTCAGGAAGGAGACTCAGTAAAGAAGCCTTCCCTATTGCATTGCTGGCTCTCTTTACCCCTTCCTTTCTACCTAACAAGTATATTTCTAATTGAAATGCATAGTAATATTTGCCTGTTCAGGAAAAGAAATGGAGAAAAATAGTTTCTACTTTATCTTCTTTCAGTTTGACTGTTTAAAATCAAAAGTAAATCCTCTTGAAGTGTGAATAAAGAAAAAAGAATAAGGTCACATTTGTCAGCAACATACTTTGTTGACTTATTTATAGCAAGGAATAGATTATTATGTGTAAAATAAATGCTTTCTATAATAGCACAATTTGTTTTATATCCCAGATTGATGGGTAAAAGAGCAATGAATTTTTAATAGAATACTAATAAAACCACACTGGGCATGCTATAATAGTAAGAAAATGCATATACCTCTTTATTATTTATAATGTAAGAATTGAAAAGTTGGAACAATTTTATTAAAACTCTTTGCCAAACTCGGGCTTTTGGAACGCTCCACGCTGTTCACAGTTCAAGGGGACTGCTCCCCACCCTGCACAGCTTTCCTCCACTAGCCTGGCTCCTCCACTACACAGTTCATCGTCCCCACTCCCCAGACGGTCACTTTCTTACCATGTCCATTCCGTCAGCGGCACTCAGCCTTTCAGGGACTGGGTCTCCACCCTTGGTATCATTTTTAACTCCGTTTCCTCCTTTGTCACCCACATGCAATGAAATCATAAGTGCTGTGTATTCTGCTTGTATGATTTCCTTACCGGTGTCCCCCCCCCCCTTTTTTTTCCATTGTCACTGCTATCTGTCCAGTTTAGACTTTCACCTAACAAACTATGGTCCCTGAGCAAAACCTGGGATGTTACCTGTTTTGTAAATGAATTTTTATTGAAAGTCAGCTGTGCTCACTTGTTTCATATTGTCTGTGGTTGCTTTCAGTCTTCATCAGTAGAGTTGAGTCATCGTGATAGAGTCCACATGGCCTTCTAAGCTGAAAACGTTTACTATCTGGCCCTTTGCAGAAATTTGTCATCCCCTGACCTAAAATGCTGTTGTTTGCACTCCAGCTGGTCTCACACCCAGACTCTCCTATGGTTCATCCTGTCAGATGAGTCTTTTTAAAACATCCACATTCATGACTGACTCATGCTCACATCACTCAAAGCTTCACTGCTACTTATATCAAAGCATATAATTCTGAGTCTATTAAAAGTCATACGTGTGCACCACATACTCTGGTATAGACTTTGTCTCCTGGGGATCTATACCCTTGCACTTCCTAGTTTCACCTGGAATAGCCACCAGTTTCCTATAGAAATGCTGTAAGATGTCATGATCCCATCTAAAGTAATAACAACTCTGGGAATCTTCTTCCAATTCATCTAGCCATATGGGAACTTGCATACTTTCCTCAGGGGATTTTTCTGAATCCTCTTTTTGCTGTAGTCATTTGTCTTCCACTCTCACTAAATTTCAAGCTCATTGAGGAAAGGAACTTTGCCCTACTTCTCATTTATTTGCTATTGATCCTGGTTTGGTCCCTCACATTTGTTCATTTACGTAACAGGCAACTGTTTTGCAACTTACTATATTCCAAGCACAATGCTAATAAAGAAGGATGCAAAGAAGAGATAGTCTCTGTCCTCAAGAACTTTACTATTTAGACTTAGATTGTAAAAGTAAAGAGTACAGTGTGATGAGTTTAAAGTAAGGTCATGACCAAAAAGAAGGCAAGACTTCTGTGTAAGTCTGATTGAAAGACAAGGGAAGGAATCTTCTTGAGGCTGGCAACTGAGTGTTCTTGAATAGAGACTAGCCAAGTGCAAAATGATAGAAGAGTGTCTTGAGGAAAGAGAAACACATGGTAGAATGGCGTGGGGGAAGTCTGGGGCAGTGTGAAGAGTTCTGCAAATCTACAGTGGAGCATCTGTTGTGAAGTGTTATAAGGAGGTGACACTCTCGTTGTGTGCATCCCAACTGGTCTCCTCACACCAGACTCTCCTAGAGTGGATCCTGTCAGCTGAAGCTTTTTCAAACATCCACATTCATGACCGACTCGTGAATGTTTTTGGTCATATAGTAGGGACATGACCAAAGGGAAGACACAACTTAAAGTAAAAAGGAAGAAGGAAACAAGGCTTAAAATAGAGCTTGGAATGCCTTATTGGGGAGTTTAAGCTTCACGCTGTATGCAGTGACCCAAAAGCAAGTTCCAAAGATCGTTGGTATGGAAGGATGTTGGTAATTCAAAGGACAAAAGAGGCTATCATCAATTAAACTTTGGAAATACCTGATTAGGCAAAAGTAATTAAAGATTTTTCTGTGGAATTTGTACTGCTAACCAACCACCAAATAGGGGATAGATTATGTAGTACTTGCCAAACTTATGTTGACCATGAAATATTTTCTTCTCAAAACATCTGCAAAGACTGGTATATTTTAGGAAATTTAGGAAATGCTACTCTGTGTAGCAGATATTTATTTCCCCTCAGACACAGTGTGGAGATGCACTGGCACTGGAAGACGAGAGATGGGAAAACGAGGTCGGACCCTGTTGCAGTAACTCAGGTAAAATTAAGAAGAGCCTGTATTAAGTCAATGACAAAGAAAGGGGGATAAATTAAAGAGATATTTAGGTGTTAATAGAGATAGAACTTGTTAACTAGATGTGAGAAATTTTTAAAAACCTATTGATGGAATCAATCCTTGCCTGAAACCCAGAGATAGTGGTGTTTCTCATAGGATCTGTAGTTCTCTAAGAACACACGTGTTCTGCTCCTGTATTCTCCTCCTGCCCACCTGCCCTAGACTCCTTTCCCAGTGGCAACTCTGGCCTTCTTTTAGCTGCTCTGACTTGCTGTGCTTCCTTCGACCCAATAGCCTTGGCCCTTGCAGGTCCCTAGCTGGAACGCTTGCCTTTCCATCTCGAGTTTCCCTGCCTCTGGAAAGCCTTCCCTGGTCTCCCTGACTAGGTCAAGCATTTCGTTATATGCTTTCTTGCAACCAAGTCTCTCATTCTAAGCTTTTCATATAGCTGGATTTTCAGTGGACTTTTTTTGTGATTATTTGTCTAATAGCTGTCATCAGCTACAGCAAAATTTCCAGGAAGGCAGATAATATTATCACTGAATCCTCAGTGCACAAAAGAGTGGCTGGTACATTAAAGAGCTCTAATACAAATTTATTACAAAAATTGATTGATCGATTGATTAATTGATTGATGAGAGAGGGAGAAATCAAAGATATCTCTAGGATTTATGACTTAGCAATGAGCCCACGGTTATGTTTATGGAGTCAGAAACACAAAAGCATAAGGAAACATGGGAGACATGATTACCTTTGGCTTTTCATATGCCTAAGCAGTTAGAATATGAGTCAGAAGATGAGGCCAAAAGTCAGAGTTCACAACAGGCATTCTGGATCCCTCACTGTAGTTAAGGAAATGATCCAAGAGGAATGCACTTTTTCTAATGAAGTGAGAAGTCCAAGAATGGCGCCCTGAGAAGTAACTGTAATGCAGTGGCAGGGAAGAGTGGTCGATGCAGGATTGGGTGGCAGCAGCAGAACAGTGGGAAGAGCACACAGAAACCAGTAGGGGAACCAGTTTCAAGTAAGAAGAAGCTTCACCGAGGGATGCTGGGCTGTTCCAAGTCTAACCCAACTCACTTGTGAGTTACATATTTCAAAGAACAGGCAGATGGAGACAAACAAGGTTTTATCCATGGGTAGCACATACTAGTTGTAATTAAGACCTAGAACTTTCCCTTTAGAAAAGAGAAAAAAATCAGATTATCTTAATCATTGGGCTTCATTAAATGTGAGGATGAGCGGTCATGTAGATTTAGGAGATAGCTGGGATACAATGAACTTGGACTAGAAAGGTCACAGCTTTTTATATTTATGGCAGGTAATAATACCTATTTTCTAGTGATACAAGTTATCTAAATAAATAAAATATAAGTGAAGATAGTTACTTTGCTGTTTCATCTATATTAGATATTTGTATGGAAACTAAATGTACTTTAATACTTTGGAGTTAAGAAAGGTAAAAATGCTGGCCTAATATTACCCAAACAGTAATATCCTAAAAATATTTAATGTACTTAACAGAAAATTCAGTAGAAGTACATTCCAAAAAACCATTCTATACCCTTGGCAAAGGGTACTTTCACACTTTCTATGTGAAAGTATCAACAGAATTCAGAAAATCCATTTTATAAAGTCCTTCATCCACAATAGCAAGTGCTATGAACATAATTCAAGTTCAAAATAAGTTCTAGATATTTCATTCCTTATAGACCTCCTAAAATAGCATGAATAATTGTCATCATATGGCCCTATTCTAATCAATCAATATTGTTTGTAAACAGCACCGCATTATATAAGAAAATAAGACTCAGACTCAACAATTTCCAAAAATGTTACTCAGCATTACAATTTTTCTATTAAAACGTGTTTCATCTACTTCAGAATTATCCATAACATAATCTGTGCTTAATGAATTAATAATTTCTTAGAAGTTTTAAAAAATGACTCTGCTCCAAAGAAATTCTTTGTCAAATAGCATTTAGTCAGTTCTTTCTTAAGTGGCATTATCTGTTATCTCAAGACTAATTTGAAGAATTTAATCAAATAGTCATTATATACATGAAGTATAAAATAAATATATTATCAGAAAATCTATTCTGTCTTATTCTTGAACTACTGAATTTCCAACTATAATTTTATCTGCTCCCATATTTGACTTTTGCTGTAGTATTTTAGTTTTGTCTTGATTACGTATAACGTTATATTACTCCTTTCATACAATGTGGTATATATTTTCACAATTATTCTAAAACATGTTAAACTGGCTAAAGTCCTATGTAAAGATATATCCAAAACTTAAAGTTGTATTTTCACACTTTGATTTTATTATAATAAATGAAACGATTGATATTTTCCTTGAAAAGTGAATGTTAAATTGAGTAGAAAAATAACATGCAGAAAATATCCAAACCTTCTTAAATTTAGTTCCCAGCTTATATAAAATCTAAGTAATTTCTACATACATCTTTATTCTACTTCAATGCCCTATGTTATATCTATTTATAAAAATATAAGTCTGACAGAATATAGTCATTTAATAGGTATTTGCATATCAAATATATTCAACTTTTACTTTTCATTAAGACCTATCACTTTATTTAAGATAGATATAATCACCATAAAAATCTCTAGAGGAAAATAAGAAAAATATGGTCTTTAATAACAAAAACATAGTCTATCAACAAGAGTTTACTTTTTAAAAACACCAAATCTGGGATATTTTCTCATGAAGTAATAGTGGCAATTTCTCTATGTAATCTGATTAACAGTATTAGCCAAAAGGGATAATTCTGATATTCATCCTATTGTTACTGTTTTATTGTTCAGACTAACTAGAATAGTTTAAACTTTTCAATGGTCAATATACAAAATTTTTGCAAACACTTTAACTAGATTTACATAGTTTAAGATATTCATTTTATGGTTTTACTAATTAAATAAGGTAAGTGACAAAGGAAATACACTAAGAAGATCATAAAAGTTAAGAAAATAAAATAATAGAATTATAAGAAATGAATATAATCATATTAAGGACATGGGGCTAAAATAATCTATATTTCAGTGATTTTAAGAATCATCCATCAATTAAACTTTTAGAAAATTAACCTTGAGGGAGTGCAGTGGGAGAAGAGGAAATGTCCATGTTTAAAATTAAATTTTTTTCAGGATGAATATTGCTCAACCTAATGATGGCTCACCAATTTGCACATGTAACACACTTTTCATCCACACAGAAACCAAAAGGAAGGCACAGGTAGATAAATGCAATATGTGTTCAAATCACATCACCCAGCGTTCAAAGGAATGCAACTTTAGTGAATCACCCAGCAATTGCTAAATAATTGCATTGCAGTAGAATCTGGCTTTGTAATTTCCTGCTATTGCCAATACTGACAATAACTAAAAAATCATTAGCAAAAAGTCAGATGTCATGTCATCTCTAACTAAGACACGATATAAACCACTTGGAGACCTTCAACATGACAAATATCAATAAGAGAATTCTAAACACAACAAATAGGTTACTCAGGACCCTACAGAGACTTCTGTCACCATCAGACAAATTACTGTTGTAGCGAAAACCATTAAGAACACATTCTCTCCAAAATAAAGTTTCCAGTGCGGCACAATCAGCAGGGCTTAATTAGAAAACATGAATAATTGAACGCGCCGCTGCTCTGTCTGAGCAGCAGACTTCAGTGTTGTGTGGAAGCAAACTCTTGTTACACAAAAGGGCACATTGTCGTGAATCATCCTCAAATGTTTCCCCTTCTCCGACGGCAACCTTTGCAGGGATCATTCAAATGAATACCCCCTGAGCAAATACTATCAATATAGGTCTTCAGTTAATAGAGAAACAAAACAGAACAAAACAAAACAAAAAATTCCTGCAATCTCTACATAAAGCCAAGCTTCTGGAAAAAAATAATAGAAAAAGGGGAGACAAAAAGGTATGGACTGAAAATACCTTATAATAGTGACATCCTCATAGAATGAGTCGTTCTGGCAAAAGCACTGAAGGCTAAGCTCATGGTCTATATCCAAGCACAATGTTCTCTGTTGAAGCACAATTTAAATGTATGCACCTATTTTTCATTTTATAAAGACCCCTCTCTAACTGTTTGCTAATAAACAAAATGCTGAATGCTTGCCTACAATCCCTGGTGGCTATTCATGTTTAGTATGTTTAGGGGCCCTTTGAAATTCACAAAAGAATTAGTCATGGTGATTAAGAATACATCCATTGGTAAGCAGTATATAACTAAAAAAAAAAAGCCTAAACGCAAATATGCAAAAAATCCAAATACAAAACACAGTAGCATAAACAAACCGAATAAACATCATAAGAGTCTAACTACGGAGTTTACCACACCAGTTCCCAGGGCCATACTCAACACAGCTGTGTCTAAGTCTTCTGTTTTTCTTCTTATCTCCTGCTCTGAGCCATGCGGCATCTTCTTGGATCCCCTGTTTATTCTGGAGAAGGAACCAAAGGAACTTCATCTCTCCTGTGTTTGTTGGTCATCTAACAAGGACTGCAACCCACTCCCTAAAAGCTGCAGCTACTGCTCCTGCTCTTGCAGACCTGACAAGGACTTCCTTGTCCTCTCTAGAAGCTTCTATTATATAACACTTTCACTCTCTTAACACACTTCACTTTCCATATTCTGTGCTATGCTCCCGAACTTCTGGACCAGAAGGAAAAGACTTCAGGGCCCACCTTGAATGCCCGAGACTCTGAGGTCATAGGGTGGTTTTTTCCCCATTGGTAACAGGAACTGAGCCCACCACTGTGAGTTAATACATGCTGGTTACTTCTTCTACCTTTGTTTTCTGGGCTTCCTCAAGCCTTCCCACCAGATTCTCTCAGCACCCCCAGAACAGGCAACACAATGTTTCTATTTGAAATAACTTTCCGGGGCTTCTGTTTGGGTGAGACCTCAGAGGTCTGGTCTGTTATCTCTGCGGTATAGTCTTCAGACTCCCAGACACCAGCAGAGGCATTGTTGGGGCGGCTGCCCAGGAAAGATCCTGAAACACGGTTTTCATTCTGATCTGGGGTATTAGAAGCACATATAATAAAGTCCTTAGCCAACTCCCATTCACTTCTACCTGTCCTCAAACATTTTATGAATAAAATTTTTAAGAGGATCATCCAAAATACCTCAATCTGGAGAGGAAAAGTAGTGTTCTAGTTCAGCATGCAGATGGTGACCGGGCTGCCTGAGATTCCAAAGTCAAGGCTGCTGCTCCTTCCTACCCAATAACCTTCATTGAGTCACTTTACCTCTTTGTACCTCAATTGTCTTATCTGTAAATTGGGACAACAATTCTCTTAAGGTTATCACAAAGAATAAATGTGCTTAATTGCATAAAGGGCTTAGAAAAATGCCTGTACAAAATAAGTACTATATCAAGTTTTAGCTATTAATATTATTATAACTAGTATTGATGGAAGAAAGTTAGATGATAATGTTCTACTAACTCACTGAATAATTTTATAAGCATTTTAAAATCTTTAAAGCATGTTTTACTGTTTTAAAAAGAATTTCCTGCCCATATACAAGATCCTTTTCAACATTAAAAAGAGGAACTACTCAGGAATTTCCTTGGATAATTATACCATTGAAATTAAAGCAAGGTTGTTCTTAAAATATTTACAAGCAAGAGTACTTAGGTACTTAGGACTGCCTTATTCTTAAATTACATACTGTCACAAAACAATCTCCTAGATATTAAAGAATAAATACTTTAAAAACTTAAACTATGTACATATATTATAATGTAATTTCATTTTAAAATTTATTAATAGTTTTTTTTCACATTACCTTTTTCTGACATTATTGTTATTTTCATCATTTATCTTGAATACTACCTGCAATTATTTCTAGAACAAAATGTTGAAATTTATTCTTTTGTTCTTTAATAATGAAATCCTGTGCAGATGGATGGATCTGAAATATCTTCTCATATCAATTCATTTCACATGTAAAATTATAATACATAGCCTGAAGTATAAACAAAAGCTAAAAATAAAAACACATCTCTCAGCTTGCAATAACCATGATATGTTTCCTATAAAGAACAAATAAACTTACCCAATAGCAGTTTCAGAAAGCACCCCCTCAAAGAGAAATTATTAGAAAAAATACAATCTTAGATTTGGAAAAGAAATGGGATGCCAAATAATCAAATTTTCCACCTACTATACCAAACACTTATAAAGCACTCTTTTTTCTAATTGTCAGGATCATTACCCAAAATAGCTGGGATCCAGGAGCTCCTTAGTGAATGTCTCCCCATTCCATTGCATTTCTAAAGCATCAAATTGAGTCAGAACTCACCTCCACAGTCCCATTTCCATCATCTTGAATAAGAAATATGTTCAGTATCTTAAGATACTTCTTAGGATGTGGTTTCTAGGCCCCAGCTATCCTAATTGTTCTCTAATCATATCCTTCCTTACCAGATTTCCTCTGAAAATCTCAGCTGATTTCAAAATCCTATTTCATTTTAGACATAAAATATATAAATTTTAATTAATGAAGCATCTAGGCTGAATAATTTTTTCTTCCTATATTGAAATTTTTTATTCTGTTTCTTCAGGAGTTTCCTTAGAAAATTGTTGCAACAGAAACATAGGTTTAATCCAAAAATAGAATACCTGTTTTGGTATATCCCTAAATCCAAAGTATGCCATAACCTCTTTGCTTTCTACACCATCATCAAGCACTACGTTCCTGCTTTTAAAGTTCAGCCCACCACTTATCCACTTTCACATGTGGCTGAAATTAATTTCTCCAAGTTTTCTACTATTAAGAAAATCAGTTTAAAAATAGCAGTGTGTGAAGCTTTAATCGCAAGATCAGGAAATAGGAAATGAACCTGATTAAACATATTGCTCAGAGTCCCAAATCAAATTCTGCATGAAGTGATTCTCTTCTATCCAACTTATAAGAAATTAAGCGCATATCTCCTCAAGAATAATAAGAAAAATTTCCCGTAACAACTCATCTCTGAACAGAGAGCTGCATATCTGCTGACTCCACCCATTCTTAGTGCAACCCCATGGGCAAGTTGTGTAACGATGAAGGGGACAGAGATTTAGGGGAGGGTGTCACAAAGAATGTCCACTCTGGATGGCAGGGCGTTGCTTTCTATCTGGAGCAGCATCATACCAGGGCTTCACCTCCATATGCTGAGGTCAGAGGTAGAAGGCGAAGAGTGATCACAGCCAAGAGAAAAAGGAAAGGAAAACATCTTTCTTTTTGAAATTTGAAATGACTGATGGTCTAGCCAAGTTAATTTTTACCAAAAAATTACATGAAAACACCAAAAATCAGTGTGTATGAAATTGCCGAATTCCCGCAAATGATGGCACTGGTGGGGCTTGGGTGGAGGGCATGTTCTGTCTGCGTGAAGTTCAGGTAGGAGAACCATAAATTATGGAAAGAGAAATAGGCACTATAATCATTTGGAAGTACAGTTTTTTTGGATTCATGAAAATGTCCTGTCAATTAAGCAATATATTAAGAACCAGAGAAAAAGCAAACATGTTATTCAAACCAGTTTTGCTTCATTTCTCAGTTGCGTTATATACCATAGAAAAGTGATCTAAAATTCATAATGAAAACAATCTTCTATTCCACTTAAAACTTATTTTTAAAAGGGGAAATGTGTGTTTCACTGAGAGACATTTTATATCTTGAATTCAAAATAAAACTTTGGCTTTTCATATAATATTTGTCAGAAATCCTGAGCTTTATCCTCTGTACTGGCATTTATCTGACAGAACATAGCAGTAATTTCGCAACCATGGAGGCATCGCTAGAATAGGAGGTTTTCAGTTAAACCAGTCCAGAGTGTGCGGAGGGTTTTTACATCATTTGCCGTAACATCCAAGTGAAACGGGCAAACTCTAACGCTACCAACTCAGAGACGGCGGGGTACTGGACTTGGGGCAACTATCACATGCAACTTGAAAACAATCCCAAGATGTAATCTAGGGCCTTTATGAGACCTGGGAGAGCATTTAGTTCTACTTTATGCCTGGACACCTAGAAAGAGATCAATAATTTAATTGCATATCTTGGAATTAGAGACCAGAACCCTTGTTTATACTCCAGGAAGGCACAACTGACTCAAAAAATAAATGGATTTTTTAAATTTACACTGCATCGGATATTGAATTGGTATTTCTTTACTCGTCATGTCTGTTTACGAAACCATTCTGGCTGACTCAGAATGATGACACTGAATTTGGTGATTCCAAGGTGCAATTTGGCTTTTGCTGCTTGTATTCAATGAAGAACAGCCTTTCAAGAGAATCATTCAAAGTTGCCCTCAAAACCCACACTCTCGGAGCACTGTGTGAACATGCAGTTCACAACTTTCATACTTCCCTGTGTGTTAGGTTATTAAAATTTTGTATAAGCTATTTTTATTTAAGTATAGTTAGAGTACAATATTACATTAGTTTGAGGTGTACAATATGATAATTTAATGGGTTTTTTTAAAGATTTTATTTATTTAGTTTTAGAGAGAAGGAAAGGGAGAGAGAAAGTAAAGGAGAGAAACATCAATATGTGGTTTCCTCTCGTGTGCCCCTAACTGGAGACCTGGCCCATAACCCAGGCCTGCTACCCAGTTATGTGAGCTGACTGGGAATTGAACCAGTGACCCTTTGATTCATAGGTGGGCACTCAATCCACTGAGCTACACCAGCCAGGGCTGATTTAATGTTTATATACCCAATTCTAGTAATTTTCTGTCACCATATAAACTTATCACAGTACTATTGACTATACCTCCCTTCCTCTTTTTCACCCATCCCTCCACCCCAATCTCCTCTGGCAGCCACCCCTTTAGTCTCTTTTTCTATGAGCCTGTTTTTATTTGTTTGTATTTTTTTTAATTCCACATATACCTGAAACCATACAGGATTTGTCTTTCTCTGCCTGACTTATTTCACTCTAGGGCCATCCATGTTATTTCAAATGTAAAAGTTTAATACACATAGCACATCTTTTTTTACCTATTCATCTATTGATGAACACCTAGATTGCTTCCCAATCTTAACTTCTGTAAATAATGCTGCAATGAACATAATGGTGCATATCTCTTATCAAATTAGTGTTTTTGTTCTCTTCAGATAAATACCCAGAAGTGAAATTTCTGGTCACATACTAGGTCTACTTTTACTTTTTTGAGGAATCTCAATACATGAAAAGGAATGTCTCCAAAGGAGACATATAGACAGCCAACAGACATATGAAAAGATGCTGAACATCACTAATTATCAGAGAAATGCAAATCAAAACCACAATGAGATATCACCTCATATCAGTCAGAAGAGCCATCATCAAAAACTCAACAAATAACATGTTGGCAAGAAAGTGGAGAAAAGTGAACCCTTGTACACTATCGTTGGAACTGCAAATTGGCATAGTTACTATGGAAAACTGCATAAGCTATTATTTAACTTCTTGAGTTAAAGACCACTGATGCCTAACAAACACAGAGCGGTAAGAATTCCACTAATGACCCACTCTAGGGAATTTATCTAAATAAAATAATTCAACAGAGCAAAATTAAATTTACAAATATTTATTACAGTATTACTTATTATTGGAAATCATTATAAATATCCTACATGTCCAGTGACAGAAAATAATTAAAGATTTAGGTAAATATTTTTAACCAAAATTATTATTATAAAGATAATTTGATGATAATTATGAAGATATTTATGGGATGATATGAACTGATTAAAGCACAATATGATTTTAATAGTATAAGAAATAAAAAAGTATGTGAAATTGGTTAGAAGGACAAATGCACTTAGTCTTGAGAGGATTTTTGTAAAAATAATTTTTTTCCTTAAAACTCCTCTGTACTAATGTTGTTATTATACATACATATGTGTGTGTATATATATGATTTTATAGTGTATAAAATAAAGTCAGTCCAATCATCTGATTTGCAGTAAGACAGAAACAATAGAATTCTAGCTTTATCAGAATACTACCTATACTCTGAACATATCTAATAAAAGAGTCACATATGTTTGACTTCACTCTCTTCTAGGTAAATATTGCACATATAGACTAGGAAATAATTTCTAAGTTGATAAGTAGAGGGAAATGAGTCTAAAAATAAATAACTAATGACATCCTATTCAAAACTGAGCCAGAAGAGCTTGGGTAAATAATAGCAATACTCTCACTGAGCCTGTAAGCTCCCTTCCCTATCTCTCATTACTCATCATGTCGCTTAAATGACACAACCATGTTCTGTAGTTGCTATTTTTATCAGCTGTGTTTTATAGATGAGGAAACCAATTCCTAAAGAAATTAAATGACTTGCCGAATACGGCAGAGCAAGCAAATGGCCTAATGAAGATAAAAGGCTCCCATGCATCCCCAGAGCTTTTGGCTTTAATTCCCAGACTATTCATGAACATGACCCCAACAAGAACATGACCCAGTTCTCATTTACACCACAGGACACCTGTGTGTTTGGGGAGATGGGCAGGCACAGTGTTTACAAGTATACGTTCCCTTGTAAGGTTCAAGTTGTTCTTCTTGAGCATAGTCAAGATTTTTTATTTCTGCCAGTTTCAGAACCCTCTTGGTAAAAGAAAAATCATAGGAATGTCTGTTTTTGCTAAAGATTGTTGTGACGTTTAAAGATATAAAATGCTATTGGATTTAGGGACTTGGAACTTACTGTATTGGAAAATGATTTCCTCGTTTTTATTGTTCCTAGGGATTTCGGTTCTGGTTTTGTTTAAAGAGAAACTGAGGCATACTAAAGAGTTGAAGGGTTTATTTCCTCAGTGAACCCACAAGGCAACACGGAGCTGGGAGAGCTTCGGAGCACTCCACTGACAGGAGAGAAGAGCAGGGCCTTCAGAGGGCAGATGCAGGGGCAAAGCCAGGAGGTTAACTTGACCATAATGTAAGGGGTTGCATGGTGGTTCTTCTTCCCCCCCGCCCAGGCATTTACAGGAATGAAAATAAGGAAGACACCCTTTTCCCTTGGAAAATAATAATTGAGTGCCACCATTGAACTTGGGGGCCATTTACAAGGGCATTTCTTTTTGAGAATGTGCAAGCCTTCCTAGAAATAATGAAAATGGAAGGCATTTGTAACAACAAAAGCAAATCAATTTCTACTGAGAGCTCAGATTTTCCCTGTGGTTTGCAGTTAGACAGATGAGTTCTGAGGTTACTATTTTCAAGGATGACTAGGCGCTGCTTATAAAGATGATCCCCAAACTTTCCACATGTGAAATACGACTGAGGTTTACTCCAGAATTTTAGGCCAAGGACAGGAAGCTGAGAAAAGCTGATCTGTCTCATTTATTTTCTAAATTGGCTCCCAGATTATTTTATAACTCATCAATACAAAATACAGTTGTATAAAGTTGAATACATGCTGATATTCATGTGTTCTTATCTGGGAATTTCAATTCCTAAAAGGTTTGATAACATTTCCACTTAATACTATTGTTTGATTCCAATAAATCTTATTTTCTGGGGAAAAAAAAACCTCCAAACCTTTTATCTACAGAGAATATCTCTTACTTCTCTATTCTATGAATTATTAATTAATCAAAGTAATAATTTTGTATGTCTTAATCTCATTCCCCGTGTTTGTACAATTTCTTATCAAAACAAGGGTTTTCCCCTATTTTCATTCTTTAAATAAAATTACTCCCACATCATAAATACATTCAAATTCTCTTTGGAAAGATCTCTTAATATCTGAACTGTACTTGTAACCTTGTGAGTATATTCTCATAGGCAGTAATCTTGCTACAGGCCAGTCATGGTTCCTAGGATTTGTGAGCAAACAAAAGGATGCTGAATTGAATGGTAATTGCTTTCCCATTTCAAACTAGTCTGACCTTGGAGACTCTATATCATGTCACATGGTAAAGAAAAAACTGCTCAAGTAGAAAAGAAACAACTAAAAGAGAAGATATGAACTTCATCAGTCAGACGTTTTAGTGCCTTGAGGAACCAGACTGTCTCATTCTTCATGAACAGAATGCTATTTCTAAAATGTTGCTCTTTCTTTCGTTTGGTTTTATGATATATCTCCTCCTGAGTTTTTCAAGTCTTGCAGAAACTGTGGCTTTTGTCGCTGCTATTGTTGTTCTAGACAAGTTGTCTGTCACATCCTATGTAACAGACATGAACTTAAATTAACAGAGTCCTACAGTCCTGTTTCTTTTTTTTTATCGAATTTATTGGGGTGACATTGGTTTACAAACCCATACAAGTTTTGAGGTACAACTCAACAAAATATCATGCGCACCCTGCATCATGTGCCTATTGCCCCAAGCCAAGTCTCTCTCTGTCTCTGTTCCCCCTTTGCCCACCCGCCCCTACCCCCTTGGCCCCTTCCCTCTGGCTCTTCTGAAGTTTATAAAACTGAAAACTAAGAGTGAGAGCATATTAAAATCTGTCCTTATGTGAAAGTTATGCTAATATCTGTGCCCATACATTATAGGTGAAGAATCTGTACAACTGTAAATAAAACATCAAAATAATATCAGTTTAATTATCCAGGACTGACAATTAGTAAAATCTTGACACCGTATTTAAAAAAGAACTTACATTTGCATATGGAGGATAGCAGCATAGTGCAATGTGTTTCACTTTGTGATGAAAAAAGATAATGAGACAAATACCTGCTGCCTCAGCCCTTTAATACATTATTTAGGATACATTTGTTCACTTCTTTCTCATCCTGCCTTTTCCCACATTGTCTCATTCTGAATCTCTTCATTTGTAGCTGATTTTTAGAGGGTGGAGCCTGCTGTTTCATCTACTCATTTTTTCCAACAAATATTTACGGAGCATGTGCTGTCAGGACCTACGCTCACTTCGGGGACATGTCGGGGAGCAGAGACAGCATTGTCCACTCTCCTTCATGGCCCTGTGGCCAGGTTGTTAGGAAAGAATGGGTCCAATCGCCTCCAAAGTAAACCCCCAGTTGCCCCCCTGCAACTGTCGCAGTGGAAAGGTCTGTATGGAAATTTGAGGTGATCAAAGTCAGGGAACACTGACTCGAAGATATTAAGGAATCTACTAAGAGAGGAGTGGAGAGCGGAGCTGGTCGATGGAGCAGCAGCTGCAGAGAAGTAGAATGGGCATGGAAATCGAAATAGCTCTCCTATGAGCAAACAGAGAGTGAGGGTGGAAATCAGGATAACGAGGTTGTTGAACACAGACCATGTGGAGTCTCTCAGGTGGGGTTAAGACTATTGCTTTCATACTAAGAATGAGGGCAAGGCATTGACTGTTACGAGCAGCTGATAGAAATGTTAAAGGCCACTGTGGCATCTCAGTGGGGAGTAGATGGCAAAAAGACAACAAAAGGTATGGATGAGCCAGTGGATGTTGGTTTCATGTCATTCCCGGTGAGATGTAATTGTCACTTGATGAGGGTGGTGAAGAGCTCTTTAAGGGATATAAGAGAGAGTGGTGATGGACATGAAAAATAGATATGAGAGCTATCAGTAACTATGCATCATTCCAGGGCTGCGCCATTGTTTTTTGTTGGGTTGGTTGTGTTATTCAGTGAGACAAGTAAGCCTGTGGTTTGGTGAGGCTGGAAATGGGTACCTCAGATGTGTTTGTACATGTTAAGTTTGTTTAACATCAGAGAAAGATAACTCTGTTCTTCACCTTTAAAAATGGGGTTAGATATCTCTTACATTCCTCACTAAATATTAATTTGTAGTTGTCACAAAAATAGCTAACTTTTGCTGTTACTTATGAGTCACCTTGCATCTATTAAAAGTATCTAATTAAAGTGGATCATATCAGAATCCTTGTTTACAAAAGACAACATTGAAGATCAGAATAAGTTCAAATCCTAGGTCAAGGTTTTATAAATAATAGTAGGAGTGTAGCTAGAAATCATACTGAACAGTTTAGTATTTGAGTTCAAGTTCCCAACAACCATGGCTACATCCTCCTGCTCTCAAAGAAATTTGATTTGGCTTTTATTTTGCTGATCTGCTGATACTCAGACTTTGGTTTCACGAATGTCACCAGAATTTGATTAACTCCAGTTTCTTTTCTATCAAAAAATTTCTTTAGACTTTCAAATGCAAAGAGATGCATAAATTCAGCCAGTCTTCTGCTTTTCATTGAAGTATTTTCCCTTGCCTTTGCTACAAAGAAATCTCACAAATGATTTTGTAGTAAAACTCTGTTATTTGCCTGCCGATAATTCGACTTGGAACAAAGCAAAAAAGAAAGAAAGGTTTTTTTTTTTTGCCTTTTTTTTTTTTTTACTTATTAATCCTCACAAAGTGTATCCTGCCAGGAAGCTGCAGGGTACTTTAAACCAGGTCATTTTAACCAAACATAAATACAGAACAAATTGGATGTCCCCTCAGGGCTTTGAACTGACTTGGAGCTAAGACTGTACCCAGCCTTCGGTTTTATCTGTGCATGTTCTTGGAGTAGAGCCAAGTTCTCAGCAGAAACACACATTTGCAGGAGCAGGAACAGCTGCAAAAGGTTTTGAAACGATGAACACTAGTGCTGTATAAAAGCTGAAAAAATACAGGTGGTCTCTGAACTATTGTATAATTACTTGACTTCTCCAAAAGCACATGTCTAAGCCTTAACTATTCATTGCTCTGGGGCATGGCAGAAAGAAAGTTAGCTTTGGAGTTTGACTGGCTTTGCAATCCAGGTTTGCCATTCAGTTGTGGAAAATTAATGAAGTTTTAGCCTTTTTTATCACACGTTAATGGGTTTTCGTGTGTTCCTGGAATAGAGCAGATTATCAACAAATATAGTTTTGTCCTTGTTATTTTGACT
This sequence comes from Micronycteris hirsuta, assembly GCA_004026765.1. Lineage (NCBI taxonomy): Eukaryota > Metazoa > Chordata > Mammalia > Chiroptera > Phyllostomidae > Micronycteris > Micronycteris hirsuta. The sequence goes on from PVJI01000521.1 coordinate 121,069, forward strand.
TTGCATTACCAGTATTCAGAAGTGTATCCTTCTGGATATTCCTTTCTTTAATAAGTTTTTAAATTCTTTCTCTTCCTCTAGCTTCTTTCCTTTTCCAGTAGGAAAGAGACTTCACCATAGCTATCATTGTAATGATGGTATCATTTGGTGCCATTATTGTATAGAAGGCTCATCTTTTACAGAAAATAAAGCATTCTGATTTTTAGACCCTTCATGAAATAATAGTTCATATTTATTCAGAATAGCTGAAGTGATATGGTCTCAAGTACCAAATTCCTAAAAAAAAAAAAAAAACTGGAAGGTCTTTTTTCAGGAATTTCAGCTGGGGAGTGTTTTCCAAGTCTCATCGAAAGAAATGTACATAAACAGTTCAACTGGGGAAAGCAAAATAGATTTTTTGCTCTCTCAGGTATGAAAAGTAGAGAGAGGCATTTGCTAGGTAATACATTCTGAATTCAGGTACCTTTATGGATGTTAAGATTCACTTACCATCTTACTGAATTCTACAACTACACCCTATAACACCAATGTGCTGCCCAGTTTAATGGCTGAGTCACAGCCCTGAGCCCATGAATGGAGAATTTACCATGTTTTGCTTCAGAAATGTGAACATCCTCCTTAAGCCTACCTGTTTATATATAGGTAAAAAATGATGCATCAACTTTGGAAGACTGTAGAAGAAAGAATTTGAAGTAAACTCTAAAAGCCACTCTACCTTCTTTTTCTGGATTAGGCTCCATGGGGTACTGAGAAATGCAGTCCTAAGGTATACCAGAAGGCCTACCAATTGGTCCCATAATTTACAGTCACTTAACTTAAGCTACCTGAATGGATATTGATTAAAAACTTTGACTTCCCGCTGGACTGAGTGTTTGGGTGGTTAACAGAACTTTCTAGCAGATACAAAAGACATTCACAGTTGAAACTCTGGGACTTAGAAGACTTGCAAAGTCTGATGAATTGCATGCCAACCCAAGGCCCTTGTAGCAGCCGACTGGCTCACACTTAGAGGATAAATCAAAGCATTAATCGGTCTTGTCAGTAAAGCAGGTGTTTTGACCGCCTTTATGGTTCATTTTCATGCAAAGGGGTTGTGGGATACAGAAATCACAAGGGGTTGCAAATAAATGGACTGACAGGATTGATCCCACCAGGCGAGGGGGCCCAAATCGGCTTGTCTTTTCACATTATGAACTATACCTAATAGCAGTGTCTCCTCAAGTGCTGGCTCTGTACAATAGCCTGTTTGTGAGCTCAGGATTTCTCTTCTTTTTTCCCTGTCCTTTCTCTTTCTTTTTCTTCTCTTTTATGTGCCAAAGGCATTTCTTTTCTTTTCATGATAAACTATTCCAGCAACCATAACAGGTTTAGAATGTTAAAGACCCGTGGTGCACATGACTTGACAAAAGGATTTCTGTTTTCAGAAGATTTTCAAACAGGATATACAAACCTTGTAATCTGGTTCCAAGATGGAAGGGGAGGAGGAAGAGAGGTATATTCTCCATCCCACTTACATTTCAAATTTAATGCCCCACCTATCCCTGCCTCCCACACTCGAATCTACCCCCTTTAGCTTTGTACATGTGTCCTCTATACATGTTCTTTGATGGCCCATCCCCTATTATCTCCCATTACCCCTTGCCCCCTCCTCTCTGGTCTTGTTCAGTTTGTTCAAGTTTGTTCTTTATTACAAAGTCTTTAGTTGTATTTTGTTTGCTTGTTTGTCTTTGTTGATTAGGTTCCACTTATAGGTCAGATCATATGGTATTTTTCTCGCACCACCTGGCTTATTTCACTTAGCATAATGGTCTCCAGTTCCATCTATGCTGTTGCGAAGGGTAGGAGCTCCTTCTTTCTCTCTGCTGTGTAGTATTCCATCATGTAAATGTACCACAGCTTTCTGATCCACTCATTACCAATGGGCACTTAGGTTGCTTTCAGCACTTGGCTATTGTAAATTGTGCTGCTATGAACATTGGGGCGCATAGGTTCTTTTGCATTGGTACCTTAGGATTCTTAGGGTATAATCCCAGCAGTGGAATTGCCAAGTCAAAAGGCAGTTCCATTTTTATTTTTCTGAGGAAATTCTATACTGTTTTCTACAGTAGAATGATAATGGAAATATTATTCAAGATCCAGAAAAAACAAACTACTCTTAAGATACTGGTTTATTAGAGACTTTATATTTTAATGTATAGCTGATTTTGGAAAAATAATTCAAAACTGGAAAAAACTTCAAATTTATGGTCAATCTGACATTTTATAAGAAGGCAATTTTGACTTCTTACTTTGTAATTTTGCTAGACTGTATAAGTGAACAGCCATTGATGTAGTAAAATATAAGTTGGAAAACAAAATTACAGTTGTAAAATCTCTTGTAGATTCTATGATTTTTCTTCTGTATAGTAGCATACTTTTGGATAAATTCTAAAATACATGACAGTTAATAGGCAATTTTGAGCACTTATATACTTAAACATTGAAAATTATTCTAAGCACTTTATATGGGCAGTACTCACAACTGTATGTGGCAAATAATGCTATTACCTCCATGAGGAAACATAAGCAGAGAGAGGATCGGTCATTTGTTCCAGGTGAAACAGAGACGGAGTCCAGAGCCTTTCTGCTCAGCTGTTACTCTCTTCTGCCTGTAGATGGTAACTTATTCTATCTTTGTTCTCAATATTAATATTAATGTTTTTGAATTCTTACACTAAGTATACAGATCCTTTACAATACAGATATCTTGTTTTAAAAAAAAAGCGGGCTGAGTAAGAAGCTAATTTCTTAGGCCAAATTATGTTTCCCACATGATTTTACATTGAATCTCTAACTCATAATATAAACTGAAATCTTGCTAGAGAGTTCACAATACCTTTCCTAAGAACAATTTTAAAGAGAGCCTAATAATTTTTCACTTTTCTGAGTGTCCTAGAATCTGTGGCTCAAGAAGAAGAAGTGACCTTGAAAGGAAAGAAGCTTAAAGGTGGTTTGGAGGCCACGTTAGCTCAACTTTCAATCTGATATAAATCTTGGTAAATCTCTGTGTTACAAGACTGGCAAACACTCTGAGGATAAGAGCTGTATGCACACCTCTAGAACTGTAAAAGTCCAAGGGAATGAAGCTCGTCACATCCCATGGCAGGTCCATCACTGCCATGCACACATTCTCCATGCCAGATCTACCAAAGCCAGGAATGTTCTTATTGAATGTAGATCCCACAGCAAAGTCAAGTTGCTCATATAATACAAAGGTCTGTGACACCAGGTTAAGAGTACACCACACATCCGACACAACAAAAGGGAGATGGAATTCTTAGAGTGATTTCTTCTGGTGTTAATATTTCCCTAGGTCATTCACCTTTTATTATAATCTAAGGTTGATGAACTCCCTTTGATTGACCCCTTAGTCTTAGAGTTGTAAATACAGCATATATAGTCAGATAGCAATCACGTCTTATTGGTCTGACACATTTTGTCTCCTTTCCAAAGAATTTTGTTCATAAAATTAGAAGAATTGTTAACACAGACCTTCATGGATAGAACTCAAAGGTCCCCTGTTGAAATTGAGTATTAAATTAAGATCTTATGAACTTGTGCGTTTTTCTGAGAATATAATCTATAAATTGCATCATATTTTCAGAGAACATATGTTTCAAAAAAGTAAGGAAACCTAATGCAGTAATTTTGTAAAACTCTGCTCTCAAGCATTTATTCTGTGTTGCTAATACATTAGAATACCCATGAGGACAAAGTAATGGTGATCCATTAAGAAGAGAATGCAGTTATTGTTAATAGTGTTTTTTTCTCACCGAAAATAGAAGACAGATATATACTCTCCCTCATGTTGCTATTTTAACCATTTTAAGTGTCCAATTCAGTGCTATTAAAGCGCATTCACTTTGTTCTGCAACCATCCCTGCTATCTCCAAAATACCATCCCAAGAGATGATTTAAAAAAAACCAACATTTTGATAGCATTCCCAATTTTAAGTATGAAAGAAATGAACCTTATTATTTTGGTTAAGATCATGATTTCCTAATTGATTTTAGTGTCCATTCTCTTTCTAAAGAAAGTTGATTCTTGTGTATAAATTATTTCTGAGATTGTATTGCAAGATGGCCCAATATGAACACTTACATTTTTAAAAAATGTTTAAATTGAGCTCAGTTTAAACTAATCTAACACTAGGCAGGGTTTTTTTTTTAAGTTCTTAAATCAGAAATATGACCATGGTTTAAAGAAAAATTAATCCTTTGATTAAAAAACAAAGATGGCAGTATAGTAATTGGAAACATCTAACCAACTAAAATGAGTCTTCGAGTAGTATTTTTGAAAAGGATGTTATCCTACTGTACTCTATTTTAGAGTTCTATAAAGTTTGTAAAATTTTAATATCTAATCTAACTGAATTATAGAATAGATTCTTATTTAAAACTAAAGAAGTATTTTTTCAGTAACAAAAATACTGTAATAACGAAAAGTGTAAAATATAAATAAGAGTGGAAAAAAAGGAAAAAAAAAACATAATCCTATCCACACCATTTAAAAATGTGCTTAGTTTTAGGTGATGTCATTACAATTTAAAAATATTATGTTTTGTATAAAAGTTGTATCTTCACTTGTCTAGTTAAACCTCGTATTTTCAGTCAAAATTTAAAATCCATACTCACACATTGGTGTTACATTATTTGGAAGTGGGCTATGGACACAGCTACATGAATTGTTTTTTATCATTTAATTAGCAAATATTTATTGAAATACATAATGTGTCCTTGTACTGTATCTGTTGCAGAAAATATTCCCACTCTCTTTATTGTCTATATAGCACAGAAAATATGGATGCAAGAGAACAGATCAAACATCAGTTGACAATTTATGATTATGAATTGAAAGCAACCCCAAGGCCCTCATGGCAGCATATGCATATCTGAATGTGATTGAGAATGCTTTCACAGGATAGCACGTGGACACTTTCCACTATTAAGGGTGGTCAGGAAAAGGTTGGGGAGATTTGCTCTTCGGGAGCCGGTGCCAGAGAGTGGCTTTTAAGACAGAAGGCAGCTGGAAGGAACCCCTGCAATGCCTTGGTGTTCGCTTCTTACAGACAGGCTTTCTGCAGCCACGTTGGCTTTGTAACTTTATTTTTATGTCAAGGCAAATTGATCAGAGCTGTAGAAAACGGAGTTGCTAACTCTACAAATAACCTCTGTAAATAATGCATCTAGGTAAATTAAGCTACAAGTTGTGTGAGTGTAGGAGAGACATACATTGATTTTTCTTCTAAATTTGAACATTCAGGGAGTAATATACATGTATTACGAATATTAATATGAAGGATGATCCATCCAAATGAGCTTCTGAAACACATTTTCTAGCAACATTAAGAGCCAGTTTCAAACTAAAGATGTCATATGTTCTTAGCAGAATAACTTATATTGGGAAGGAAAGAATGATCAAGAACAGTTTAAAAACATATTTACAAATGCTTGGCTCCCATATGGGAAAATGAAAATCTTTGAATAAAAGCACCAGTTCTCTAGGGGTATGAAAACGTCTTAAGCAGATCACATTCACGGCGACCTGCATCCCCCCACCGCTGTATGCCCGCTTCACTGCCTATAATGGTTGACTTACTGAACCAAGAACAATTTAGAGGCTGTGCTGTGGGCCAAACAAACACCCCCAGTTCTAGTTTTTAAATTGGGTCCAATGATAGCCACACATAGCAATTTAATCAAAAACATTTAGCAGATACAGCTACTAGTCCATGAAATTGAATGTTGGCTGTTGCCTGCCATCAGCGCAAAACGCAGAGAACAAAACGGAATGTATCCTGCGTACTAAACGGAGGCACTGCCGGATCTACTCCTGCATTCGTTTCCTAGGGGAACAGCAAAACGACTCCTGCAAACTCAGTGGCTTAAATCGGCAAACACTTATTCTCCTCACTTGGGAAAGCAGAAGTCCAGGCTCGGTGTGCCACCCAGGATGTGCACCCTCCACACACGCCAGAGCAGAGAGTCCCTCCTTGCACCTTCAGTTTCTGGTGACTCCGGGCTGTCCCTAATTCCTAGCTGCAGAGCTCTAGTCTCTGCCTCTGCCTTCACATGGCCCCTTCCTCTTCTCTATGTCTGCTTTTCTTCTCCCTCTTATAAGGACACTTGCCACTGGATTTAGGGTCCACACAGACAATCCAAGATGATCTCGCATCAGAATCCTTCACTTAATTGCACCTGCAAAGACTTTTCAGTAAGTTCATGTTTACAGCTTCCATGGGTTAAGACAGGGCCATATGTTTGGGAGCCCAATGCAACTACTATCGCTAGCCATGCTGTTATACAGTGTTATATAGGCATTTAATAGTCATGTTACATTTTTTTAAATAGCCACCTCTCTGTCTTCTCTAACGCAGTGGTGCACACAAGTAAATCGTTTAAAGATAACAATAATAACTACAGTAGTTAATATAGATTGAATTTCATTGTCTGTAGAATATTGTTTCTTAATTCTTTTCTCCTCATAGCAACTGCATAAATTAGGTATTATTATGCCGATTTCCCAGATCAGGAAATACAGACACAAGAGGTAAAGTGATTTGTCCAGTTTACACAGGTGAGAAGCTGTGGTTTAATCCAAGCCAGCTGCCTTCAGAACACTTACTCCTAAGTTAACATTTATATTTTGTACCCTTTCATGTAATGTAGCTTGAAGATTATCTAGGAAAAAACCTTATTCCTCTTTATATATTCAGATATCCAAAATCCATGAAGACTGAGACCATAATACCTTTATTAAACTTTACCTTGAGAATTAGCCACTATATTTCAACTATAGGTAGTACTGAAATGTACTAGAATCCAGAGCTGGAAGTGTCATTTTACTATAGATGGAGAAAGAAACTTTTACAAAAGCAGAGCCCTAAGTTAATACAAGGTACAGAATAAATTAGAAATTCTAGAGAAATCAATCTCCAGCCTGATTTAGAAGCTAGTTTTCTTCCTCTTAATATTTTCTAAATAAAAACAAAAAGAAAGAAAGAAAAGGGAAACAATTACTTTTTTAGAGTTAGAGGGAATGTGGCAGACTTTTTTGCCCCAACTTAACCAATATGCATACCCTCAAATGTACAATGTGACATTAACATGTCCCATCAAGAGGTGGGATCAGTGTTCCCACCCCTGAGCCTGGGTGAAACTTCTGCCTCAACCAATGTGGCAAAAGTGATGATGTGTGAGTTTTGAAGCTAAGCCTAAAGGCAATACAGCTTCTGCTATTGGTCTTCTCTCTCTCTCTCTCTCTATTTATTTCTCCCTCCCTCCTTTCCTTCCTCTCATCTCTCCATCTCTCTCTTCCTTTCACGTAGCAATCAACTACCAGACATCAACATCAAACATATTTTCTAAAGAGTCCTCAGATAAAACCAGCCTCAAGTGTTCTAGTTTTCTCTCTTAGATGGATAAGTTCCTGAACCACAGAACCAGGATCATTGTTATTTTAAGCTACTACGTTTTGGGATAAGTTATTACACTGCATCAGAGGAACATGTCACCCATGCCTTCTCCCCATATTACATATCAGTGTGTCTTTTAATTTACTAATTTTTCTTATCAGGTTTCCATTATACATAGCCTTTAATGCATTCAAGAACTATTTCTTCAGTGATTTCCATGCACTAGGCCTGTGGTAGCCTCCCATGACATGGTGATAAAGCAGACAGTCAAAAGCCTGCTGCTACAGAGCTTACTCGCTAATTTGGTAGAAATATAGTTCCTCCTTTCACTTTGCAGCAGTACATACCTAAATCCAGAAACATGGCACAGACCCTGGCAAAGGAGAATAATCTAGTCATGGTTTGTGTCCTTTGTCAAGTAATTTATTAAGGAAATTGTCCCAAGAGAATTTAGAAAGGGAGAGGAAGAAGCAGGAAAGGGAGGCAGAAGAAGCCAAGCAATGGTACAGTTAACAACACATCATGAACTTTCCCACATTCTATCAGTTATCAACAGATCACAGATTCCACCTACCACCAAGGAGAGAGCATCATACAGGTGCAAACACAACAGAAAGCCACGGTGATGGAAAGCCACCTTGAAGTCTGCCCACGAGAATGTACACATGGTGGCAACGTGAAAATGAATTACTTCTTCCAATGAATAAAGCAGTTCTTTTTTTTCTTCTAAGAGTTTAAACCCTAGTCATGAAAACCTGACAATAAGCAGTAACCATTGCAACATCTTAGTCATAACATCTCACAGACACACACTCTCATTGCGTTTATGCACAACATGCACAGTCTCCGAGGGGCTGGGCCGCACAAGCACCACCTGCTCATCCCAGATGATGTTAGGCAGAGAGGTCTGAATCAGCAACTAGGTACATCGGACCTGGAAGAGTATTACTGGGGAAAGAAAATACAGAGACAGGAGCAGCAATGACAGAGTTTTCCTACTGCCCATCATACTCTATGGCTGTGTGACAGAGGGGAACTGGAGTCCAGGTTCTGGAAGAGCGATTCAGTCCCATGGGCTAGGGGCTTAGGCTACTTCATTTTAGAGGAAACACCAGCAAGCCCGCCCGCTTGGTCAGGAGTGATATCCACGCCTTGAGCTTGCAGCTCGGAGACGGGCTGGGCCAGTGCTTCCAGCCAACATCCATCACCGCAGCGCTTCACTGGGGTGGACGTACTAGCGCTTCAGTCTGCCGCTGGCTTCGATAGAACAGATTTCAGTTCCCAACTATTCTGCAAGATGCCAGTCCCCTCTCAGATGTGCTAATCCCTAACTCTCAGCCAACACCCCGATTCCCAAGGACGGCCTCTATGTTTCCCATCCCATCAACGGCCCTTACCATTTCTACCCCCTATCATTGGCAGCACTTTCTCATTGATATCACGAGGATGAGTTCAACTTAAAAGCAAATTATCTAGGTCATGTTTAGAAGATTCCATGTGATCTACATTTCTTCCAGATGATTCTTTTATGGAAGAATATTTTAATATAAAAATTTTTATCATTCTCCATACATTTGTTAATTACCTAAATTTTATACTTTTTCTTTACATTCTATCCCTTTTATCAGGCTCTACAATTTCTTCTAGAAATATTCTAATATGAATAGAAACTTGAAAAATAACTATCTTTAACTTTATATTTCATTTTATTTCATAACTAGAAAATACTTTTTAATACATTGTATTGAGTGGGGTTAACTTATAGGTAGGAGTGCTTTATTACTATGATTTATTAGTTTCTGATAACCATACTACTTTTAGTAAGTCCAAGAGATATACTTCATTTTCCAAGGTCTTTCTGAAGCCAATAATACTAGAACAAAATTCTAGTATATTTTTTTTCTTTCTTAAAGGTTAATGGTCTAGTTTCTGAAATAACCACTTAGGAAATGTTAACTTTATGCTAACTCAAATTATTCTCCAAATTCTGCCCTGAAATAACCTCTTGCCATTTTTATTCTATACCTGAAATAAAATAAAAAAGTTAAGATTTCCATGGCAGATCTTGCAAATGAGGACAAAATGCATTCACCATATATTGCTACACCAGCTAGGGGCAAGTTGGGGTCTTTACATGCCTGAGCTACTTTGGCATATACCTTGACTATTTCTTTTATCTGGAGAACGTTAAAAATAATGATGAGTGCACACAGTCAACCTTTTTGCCTTGGCATTGATGCCAGAAGAAAATAAGTAACATATCCAGATAAGCACGTGGGAGCCTGTGGTTTGAGCGCTGAAGCACAGCGGCTTAGGCGTGCAAGCTGCAGGAACTTCAAGCCGATGGTCCAGGGCTGGTCTGGAGTATAAATCTGAGACACGTGTTCCTGGAAAATTCACTGAACTGAGATAAATGGATAGTGATCTTTTCATAAAGTTTCAGGCATCCAGAATATCAAGACAAAATATTGCCCGAGGAGAAAAGGTTAAATTTTCCGGATGCCTTAGCATTAACATATGAGAGTAGGGAGGCAAAGGTTTTCACAATAATTGCCAACCGCCCTGTTCTCTACTATTAGACAATTTGTATTCTTCAGACATTTCCTGTCCAATTCTGAAGGCTAAATTCATTAAGCGCTACCCATTTTCTTTAGGCAAAAAATAGGAACACGTATAATATTTGTTATTATGTCCTTCAACATATTGCTGCTGACATATTGTGTAGTGTTCTCAAAAAGCAATTAGCCTTGGCAAGCAACATTCTTTAAGCCGGTGCTTTTCAAGCTATTCGAGTCCATGTCTCATTTTGAAAAGCAGACAACAAAAATTAAAAAGTAGAACCTAGTCTCTCTTATAAAGCTTTGAAATTTCTAATCAGAGCAAATGTTGTGACTACAAATAAATAAAGGGAAATAAATGGTGGAATGTGTCTTTGATGTATGCCTTTTCTGTTGAATCAAAAATCTGTTATATTCCAGCCTCCTCCTCACCCCAATTTTTCTTGTCTATCCCAACCTAGCTCCCCAGGATGAGAATCACTATGAGAATACTATTTGCCTGGGTTGCTCATTTTATGTATATACATTTAAACTATGATGGTAACTTGTGTTTTCCTCAGTTTAGATATCTAAGTACATAGTAGCAGGATAGATTCTGTGGAGTGGACAGATATTTAAAGACCACCTGGAGTAAACCTCTGAGGTGCTCCAACACTGCATTAGTGAGTAGCAAAGAAATGAAACAAAAAAACAAACAAACAAACAAAAGGTCTTTATGGAAAAGAAGCAACCAGAGAATCCACAACAGAGCCTTCAGAATTGTGTGATCAGAGGGCTGCAGTGGTTTTAAAATAAGTCCTCAGATTCTTTGAAGCTCCATCCTTCCAGGGGTAGACCCAAGTTCCCCTCCTCTTAAGTGTGGCTGGACTTTGTCACTTCCTTCCAATGACTAGAAGAAAGCTGAAGCGATGCAGAGTGATTTGGGAGACTCAGCCACGAAAGCCACTGTGACCTCTCATCACTCACTCTCTCTTGAATCTCTCACTCTGAGGGCAGCCAGCCACCATGCTATGTGGACAAGTCCACAGAGTAAGGCTTGTGGTCTCCATCCAATAACCATGCATCTTGGAAGCAAATCACCCAGCCCTGGTTAAGTCTTCAGCTTACTGAAGCCCCTGCCAATGCCCTGCCTGCAACCTCAGGAGAGATGCTAAGCCAGAACCACCATTGGAGCCCCTCCTGAATTCCTAACCCATGCAGACTGGGATAGTAAACGTTTATTGTTATAAGTCAGTAAGTTTGGGGCATAAGTTGTTACACACAATACATAGTTACTATAAGATCCAAAAGAACAATAAGATGCGAGATGTGAGATGACATGGTAGACAATGTCAAATGTGATACAAGACAATGCCAAATGAGGACCAAAAAGCATCCACTGGCTTCATCAACTTTGAGACTATTTATAGCCTTGGTCAGTTTCAAAGCAAAGTGGGAACAAAAGGCAGGAGACCATCGAGAGGTACACAGTTAGAGAATGTGGGAAGTGAGTATGAAATATGTATTTTAAAAATTTGCTGTGGAGTATAGTGGGAAGCAGAGTAGCAATGGAGTATCACCTGTGTTAGGATTGTGCAAGATGAGATGGACAAGAGATTATATTTATCATGTAGGATTTGGCACATAGAGAGGGTAGAGTCTGCAAACCCCAGGAGAAAAAGATGGGACAATATCTCTGGAGACGGAAGATTACAGGAAAATGGTGGGACACATCTATTCGTTCTTAATATAACAGGGGTAGAAATTATGGTTGCAGATAGAGATGAATTTGCATGCAAAAATTTAAAGTATGTCTTTTTCTTTGACTATATTACCTTGGCAAAAGTGAACTACATGTTTAAAAAAATGAATACTAGCAATTTTTAAATAGTGGCATAAATACTGAAGGCTCCCCCCTTTTGCATGTCACCCCAAAATCAACAAAAAGTAATGAGAGAAGGAATAATGTCACTAAGATGATAGAATTGGAGACCGTAACCTCCACCCACCCCCCACAAAGAACAATTAGACCACCATCCATACCTGAAGACAAATCTGGGAGAGCCCAGGAAATGTAACAATTTCCTATTGTACATCTCTTATACGAAACAGGAAATCAAACTAAAATGATTTTTAAAATTATGCCAATTAAAATATAAATTTCTTTTTTATTGTGGTTCAGTTACACTTGTCCCAATTCCCCCCCCATTTCTTTTCCCCCTTACCCACCCCACCTTCAATACCCCACCCCCCCACCCCATTGTCTTTGTCCAGGGGTCCTTTACACCTGCGCCTTGATGACCCTTCCCCTCCTTTTCCCTATTATCCCCCTCCCCCCTCCCTCTGGTTACTGTCAGTTTGTTCTTTATTTCAATGTCTCTGGTTCGATTTTGCTTGCTTGTTTTGTTAAAATATAAATTTCTAAACCTGTGAAATACACAGTTAAGATAGTGCAAATAGGCAATGTAATATACAATATGAAAAACAGTGTACATCCAATTTTAATGTTTGGAAAAAGACAAACCAAATGTGAGAAAAGAAAGGAGTAGTAAAGATAAGAGCAAAATTAATTTATCATGAACAGTTAAATGTTAGAGTCAATAGGTAAATCCTATTCCTCTTTTTTGAGAACCAAATTAGTAACATGAATAAAAAATACATTTAACTAACTTTATTAATGACAGCAAAAAAAATCACAGGCATGGTAGAAATTAGTAAAATTCAAAATAGCTAATTTTATCAAATTTTTGCAAATCAGTTTAAGATCATGAATGAAATGAATGTTTTTATTTCTTTTTTGAAAATATAAGCTACCACCCTGACTGGTATGGCTCAGTAGTTTGAGTGCCGGCCTGTAAAGCGAGGGGTCACTGGTTCTATTCCCAGTCAGGGCACATGCGCGGATTGTAGGCCAGGTCCCCAGTAGGGGGCACATGAGAGACAATCACACATTGATATTTCTCTCCCTCTCTTACTCCCTCCCTTCCCCTCTAAAAATAAATGAAATATTAATTAAAAAAAAAAAAAGAAAATATAGGCTACCAAAACTGATCCTTGAAAGCGGATCTGGAAAACCACACACATTATTTCCCATCCAAGAGGCAAAGTTGTCTCACAGCTTTTGCCCAGAGGGCCTCACTAGGGAATTTTTCCAAAACTCCAAGGAATAGAAAACTGCAATTACACTTCAACTGTTCAGAGCATAGGGGTAAAGACAGGAAAATTTCCAACCCATTTTAGAACCTGTGCATCACATTCACATCCATATCAAAATCCCATTAAAGATTCACACATAAAAGGAAACTACAGAACATTCAAACATATTAAAATAGAACATTCTAAAAATAACTGAAAAGCTTCAGCTGTTTATTTAATAAATAGTAAAGCAAGTGCAGTTTATTTCTGGCATGTTAATGTGGTTAAATAGGATAGCTATAAATATAAATTATCATATTTGTTGTTTAAAAAGACAGTCATATAAATCTCACTAAATGTAATAAATTGCTTTTCACCAAATCCAACATCTATTCTTGATTTTTAAAAGCATAATGATGTATAGTTTCTATATGACTATGTATATACAAGAAAGCATATATGTGCTTACTGAGGAAACCACAGAAACAATCTCTTATAATCAATAAGGCAACAAAATTTGCTATCAACATTTTGTTTATAGATTTTCCTGCAGTATTAGCCAATGACATTGGAGAATGAACTTAGAGACAAAAATTGGAAAGCAGAATTTCAAGTTATTTTCCTTGAGAATAATAGATTTTTTCCTTGGAAAAATCTAGAAAGATGAATTGGAAGACTTATAAACAGACAGAGCAGTTATAGTGCTGGGTAACAAAGTTGTCACATAGGAAGAAACAGGTCTCTCCAATGTACAATAACTAACTATGAAAATACAACACTAAAAGGTAAAATACAGGACTTAACAAGAAACATAAACTCTTTGAGGAAAACTGTACATGCCCCTGAGAAGCACAAAAGCAGGCTTTCACACAAGAAAAGACACATTCTTGGAAAAGAAAATGCAACATCATAAGAATGTCAGTTCTCCCTGAAAGTAACCTACAAATTTAACATGATCCTTGTAAAAATAGCAACGGCATATTTTTGGAAACTGGACAAATTATTTTCAAAGTTAAAATAGGAATAAAATAGTCAGAAGTATCCTAAAAATAGAGGCAAAAAAGGAAAGAGAGAATTATGTTTCTCTAGCTCTACCAGTTTAAACTTACAATTGAAACAGCATGATACTGTAAAGAAAGGCAATGCTTTTGCACAAGCACTGACATTTTCCTATGGCCATCTTTTAGTTTTTTAATCTGAAACTAATCAATTCCTTGATATCATGTGATTCACTTATGTTTTTGGTTGAAAGATTTTTTTAAATGAAAAACACAGTTGAGAGCTCTTTAGAAAAAAAAATATATACATTATACAAATTGAAGGAGAACATTTATCCACCTAAACTCCAACCAAATACAAATGAGGAAAGTGTGAGGAGTCAAGGTGAGATGAGATTAAATCAAATGTTCTTCTCATGGGAGGGGGCAATATTCAGGGCATGATACCCTGAAGAGTGGTTAACTTTTGGAAGGCATGTGAGCAGAAAAAAGAAAAATTGAAAAAAAAAAACCTCAGAGTAGAAATTAATTTCATTAAGAAAAGTTGTTCTATCATGGAATAAAATGAATTATTCTGACTCACAGTCTAAACCACCATCACAACCATGAGGAATTATATAGTATGTTCTTTTGAATTTGAATATTGTCATTGAAACTCAGAGTTAAATATCAATGGAGATTCTTGATGCAAAATGAGAAGATGGTGCCCCTTCACATGAAAGACATCACGGAGTTGAGATTCTTCCTGTGGAAGGGAAGCTAGTCTGTTTATCTTTTGCAATTTGTTTTCATCTGGTACAATAGTGTATGGCATGGCTTTACTTTTATCACACTAGATACATTACAATAAAAGTGAGGAATACAGAGAAGGAGATTATGATTTTGTTTTGTTTGGCTTTGCCACTGGTTTGCTTGTTTTTGTAAAAGAGATAATGGGGAGGGGGAGGATCACAAACCTGTAACCATGACTCACTCACTAGGAGAACAAGGATTCTGCAAACACTTCCCAGGGGGAGTAGCATCTCTGTTAACTGCATGTGTATCCCCGGTCCTCTGTGGGCTGGCTGGATGCCTGACTCATAGTGTAAGCTCTCTACTGGCAGGCTGGGGGTCTTATGCTCCTTCTGGAAGCTTCTCTGGTTGTTTCATTATTGCAATTTTGGAGCAACAATCTTGTTGCTGCTCAAAATCTTCATGTGATAGTTCTGGGTAAGTCAGATTTTTCTTACACTATAGCTGATATTTGATACTCCAAAAGTACTTTCAGAAAAGTTGATAAGAATTCTGTTCTATATATTATATATATTATACTATATACACACACATGGTTTCTCACAATATTTCTACCCTGGTAATGCACACAGATTTGTCCCCCATATGACAATTTGGGTTTCCATCAAAACAAAGCAAAATCACAAGGTTTTTTGTCTAAACATGGGCAGGCTCCTTAGATGAGTTTGGTCTGCAGTGTTCACAAGTTTCTTCACACTGCTGCCAATGCTCGTCATAGCTGACGGTGTCCGCAGGGGTGTCCATCCTTTGGGCATCTCTGGGCCACACTGGAAGAAGAGTTGTCCTGGGACACATGTTAAATACACAAACACTAATGAAAACTGATGAGCAAAAAAAAAAAAAAAGGTTTTAAGTAAATTTACAATTTTGTGCTGAGCTGCATTCATAGCCATCATGAGCCGGTTGGACACCCCTGGTAGAGACTTAGACTATTAGATCTGATTAGAGGCTTTCTTCCATAAAAGACCTGACGTCATCGTAACAGGAAGACAACAGCTGGATCACAGAACTTAGTCACTGCCAGTGCCACATCCTGTAGAATAGTCTGCTGGGGTCTTTCTCTGAATTGACTTGTTGAATTAGATACTTGATTCGATTCAGTGAGAAGTCCTTGTAGTCTTCTCTATTTTTGCTTCTTAGCCATCTTTTAAAATTATAATTTTTTAAAAATGTTATTGAGGTGTAGTTTACAAATAATAAAATGCAATATGTTAAATATACATTTTGATGAGTTTGACAAATGTAATGTATTATTCCCAATCAAGCCCTAAAATCATGCTCCACTCTACTTTGCAGGCAATCTCTACCCTCTCCACTCCCACCATCAGGAAAACTTTTCTGATATCCATCAGAATATGAGAAAGAGTAACCATATTTATTGTGAAAAAAGGTCCATCATCCTAATCTCTACCATCCGTGCCCCATTACATGCCCTGCCCCCACCCCCACCCCCAGCCACAAAGAATTACTTGTGTAAGACTCAAATGTTACTCCTTTTTCTTCTTTTGACTTACTTATCGTGTGAACACCTTTGACAGGTCAAAAATGCACTTGTCTCTGGAGACACAAAAACAAGTCAAATATAAGAATATATACCCCGTCTGTCCTGGTACTCAGACTGTGGTATCAGACTTTGAAGAGTGGATTGAAAATCACTGTAGATATGATCTAAATGGCTTGTGCTGACATTTTGAGGGTGCAGAATGTGTGGTAGCGAATGTGCCGCTCACCAAATATAGCAGGCAGCACTTCATAGCCTCCTTTGGTGGCCATGTGACTCTTTCTAGCCAATGAGCTCTCAGTGAAATTGACATAAGACACTTTCAGGCCTGGTCCCTAACGTCCTCCTTAATTGTACTACTCCAGGCCATTTCCCTAGAGTCTGACGGGAAAGAAGAGCCCTCCCAAAGTAATCATGGAAATGCTAGGTTCATAATGATGGCTCTCCATGAGACTGGTCCTCAAATGACCTTTACCTAAGACTGACCATTACATTAGTAGAAAGAAACTTTCTATTAGAGAAGTTAACTATTGGAGAAGTTATCATTTTGAGTTTATTTTTTTGCAAGTGTTAGCCTTCCCCACTAATATTGATATATAGTTTCTCTTTTATATATAAAATTATTTTTGCTTTTCAAGCCATCTGGTAAAATCTCAGGTGGGGAAGGAACTTACTATTTCACTTTCCGTATCTGCACCTGAGCTGGTGAGTTCTTCCATCGAAAAATGACAAAAGAAAACAGATTGTTTCTGTTACAAATTCTCCCATTTTCCTCTTGTGATTTAAAGGTTTTACTATTTGTTTTATTGAGGAGAATAACAATACTATTACAGACATTGTAGTGCAGGTGTGAAGAAACAATTGCTCACGTTTACGTGGCTTACTTAAAGTCATCTTGCCAGAAAGGAGTGGCTCTGGACATCAACTTTGAGATCGTGACTGTACCACCTGATCTAGAAAAAAATACCTCAGGAAAAGGCCAAGCTATTCCAAAGTGTCTCAATGTGCCTCAGAAGAGTGAGAAGAAAATAGACTTATGCACCCACACTCGGTCTCAGTTTTTCTTGATTTTCAATTCCAACTGCTGATCAGAAAAATAAAATTTTATTTTATTGAATGCTATCTTTGTTCTTTGAGGGTTACTACTAAGCATGTTTGGGCAATAACTCAGTTTTTATGGTAATAATATAGTATTTTCATCAGTATTTCTTCCTGGGAAGCATGTAGGTCCAGGAAGAAACGTGCAGTTATCGATGTATTCAACAAATGTTTATCGAGTGTCTAGAGCGGGCCAGCTGGTGTTTCAGGCACTGGGGGTGCATGGGAAAACAAAGCAGGCCTCTGGCACTTCTGTCCTCCTGTTGCTCATTACACCTGATGTGGACTGTCTGCCTGCCCTGGTGTATTTCTGTGTGGCATCTTCTACTGATATCGGGACAGTTATGTGCTGATTCCTGCTCTGCTCTCTGTCTCTCGCTCCCTCCTTTATGATTTTAGAGCAGTGTTAGGTTCACAGAAAAATTGAGAGGAAGGTACAGAGATTTCCTATACAGCCCCAGAACCCACACAAGCGAAATTTCCCCCGTTAACAACACTTCTCGCCAGACTGACACATTTGTTACAGTTGATGAGTTTACACGGACACGTCGTAATCACTCAAAATCCAGTTTCCATTAGGGTACACTCAGTGTCATACATGCTCCGGGTTGGGACAAATGCATAATGACACGTATCCATCACAGAGTATTACACAGGGTATTTTCACTGCCCTAAAAATTCTCTGTGCTCTGTCTGTTCATCACTGCCACCTGAATGCTTACAACCAGTGATCCATTTACTGTCTCCATAGTTTTGCATTTTCCAGAATGACATGTAGTTTAAATCGTAGAGTGTATAGTTTTTCAGATTGGCTTTTTTCACTCAGTAATATACATTTAAGCCTCCTCCGTGTCTTTTCATGGCTTGATAACTCATTTCTTTTTAGCGGTGGATAACATTGCATTGTCTGGATGTAGCCATTTATTTATCCATTCACTTCATGAAGGATATCTTGGTTGCTTCCACGTTTTGGCAAATATGAGTACTACTCTAAACATCCGTGTGCAGGTTTTTGTGTGGACATGTTTTCAGCTCCTTTGCTTTGGGTAAGTGCCAAGGAGCACAGTTGCTAGGTAAGAATATATTTAGTTTTGTAATAAGCTGCCAAAATGCATTCCAGAATAGCTGCATCATTTCATATTACCACCAGCAATGTATGAGAGTTCCTGCTGCTCCACATCCTTGTCATTACATTTTGTTGTCAGTGTTCAGGATTCCGGCCACGCTAATAGTTGTACAGTGGTCTTCACCTCTTTCTTTGTCTGCTTTGTTCATCAGTGTATCTCAATCACCTAAACAGTGCCTGCTATAGCATCTGAAAGTAAGTGCACTGTGGCGGATCCTGTCCTGCAGAATCCGTATGCTGTGGCCAATTCCACACGTGAATCCTGTCGAGAGAAAACTCAGTGACTACACAACCCCCCTCTGAGTCAGAGAGAGAGCCAGAGAGAGAGGGCTCAGGAGCAGGCTGGAGAGAGCGGGCGGGGTTCCGGGGGGACCTAAGAGTGGCTTGGAATGCCTCAGCCACTCTCTCCAGAGGAGAGAGCAAGCTGACCCTGGCCTTGACAGGCTTTTATTGTCTTTCTGGGGCACATTACATTGAGGGTCATTTTCATTTACTATGCACAGATCCTCATCAGGTGATAGACAAGAAAGGAGAGGACATCAAAGAAGGATATTTGCAAATGTAAAAGCAAAAGGGATTGGGCTGTACTTGAGAGGTTTATCACAGACTTTCAGGAAACCACTTTGGAGATATGCAATTAGCATTTGTTCTTTTAACCCAGGGCAAGAGAGTTCCAGGATAGCAAGCCTTAGTGCTAGGAAAGATGTAGGTCTGATTTACCCATGGGGGAAAACCTGTCCACGCATGTAGGGCCTGCTTGCTGACCAGCATTCCACTGAGGCTTTTAAACAGTGAATGGCTGAGCTACATTTCCCACAATGCCTGGAATGGTTCCCTATAGTGCGCAATACATATTTGTTGAATAAAGGGACATTTTAGACATTGCCTCTCTACTCAGATGCCAGCAAGGAGAAAGGGTAGGGAGAGAAAGTAGTGAAGAACTAAGTGAGTTGTAGTAGTCAGTCTTTTGTAAACTTTTCTTATAATGATATTTTGTTCATTTTTGTGTATTTGCAATCCTACACGCTCAACAATTACTTAAAATCAGTAGAGGTAGTTCGCAAAATCCACACTGACAGCCTCCGGGCATGAGTTTGCAGAAGAGATCCAAACTGGAAAGCAGGGACTGGCAAACCATTTTTCTCTTTAGAATTCATGAAACATTGCTGACTGCATGTTTTGGATATGTCGCATCTCATGGAACAAGATTTACTGGAAGTTTTGTAGGTTATTTGGAACCTACAATTCTAACCCAAAGGTCTACTTCCAAAGGAATCTATGCTTCCTCTGCCTATAATATTGTGTGGTTAGTTGTTTTAAGCTGCAGAATATACCTTTTAGTAGAACAAAAATGTACCTGGGGCTTTTTAGAAAGTCTGTCTTTATTTACATAAAAACACTCTGAAATGTAATACAGTTTATAATATCAGCCCCTCCCCATTTGGGCAAGGAAAAAATGTCTGAATCTTCTATATCCCATCCAGTGGCAGTGAGCTTGACAAGGTCTTAGCTTCAGATCTCAAAAATATGATCCCTGTTATCCTAATAACAAAGAAAATATGCCAAAAATCATAAAAATCTAGGCGGTTATATAAAGTACTATACACATGCAAAAACTTGGAGAGGAATGCTATAAAATGTGGACAGTTAGAAAAACGACCGAGGAGGAGTACCATAAAATAAATAAATTGAAGAGATAAAATCTGAAAAAAGCAAATAAGAATTAGGAGCAACTTGTAGAAGTCATAAAAGGAAATAGAAAACTATTATTTTAGAGTAGCAGGGTAGAATGAGGTATTGCAATTTTAAAAGTCAGGAAGTATGTAAATTTTGGTAGCAATTTTTGCAGTGCCAGCTCCCCATATAATTTTTTTAACAGCTCCACAAGTTGTATAAGCTAGAGTATAATAAAAATATAAAGTATGCACTGATGTTCATACCTACTATATTGTGACTATCTGTTCAATAATCTTTTGGTTTAGATTATATTAAAAGTCCTATTATTTCTGGTATACAGTTTGTGTATACTTCGCTATGAGCCCAGTTACACACATGAAAAATGAAAGCACAGTTTGGGAAGTAACATTTTTACAATTGCAATGTAGCACTTTAAATATCATTATCTCAAAAAAAAAGTGACTTACTGTTTGTACTATAAACTGAATGAGATGACTCTTCAGTGGCCCAATTAGCCTAATTTGTGAAATTAAAACTATATGTAGCCATTGAGAATTACTATCATTCACAGTTAGAGACATCCTAATATATTAAAGAATTACAACCAGTATGGCATCTTGCACTATCACAATGTATGAGGCAGATTATACATGTAAGGTAAACTTAACCTGCAATTAAGGAAGTCATTCTGCTGGCTTTTTGGAAATACTATACTGTTTTTAACATTTTTAAAACTCAGCATATAATTTTAAAACTTTTGTATAGTTTGAATTTAATTTTATGACACTTTATTGCCTATTCAGAGTTCATAGTGCCTCTAATCTTTGATAATGCTATTTCAAGGTGTGCTGAATTAGAATAGAATCAAAAAAAATATTTTTAATAGTTTGGCGAATTGCCTAAAGTGCCTTGGGTCAGTTCTATGAGTCCATGCAGAATTGGGAGTTACTATGTCAGGCAATACATTTTTTCACCCATACAACTGATTTTTAAACAGATACACAATTTGTTGAATTTTAATGTGTCAATAATTTATACTCAGTTTGCATATTTTATGACATTAGTTGGTATCAAAAGAAGGAAGCAAAGAAGCTAAGCTGATTCCCACCAATGAGGCTTCTGCAGCGACACCAACAGGACAGCACCTTACCGTCTTCCGTCACAGTCACCTGTCGGTAAGTGGTGATTAGATATCTCTGTGACAGGAGGTAGAAGAATTTAAATGATGGACAAAGATATAAGCCCCACCTGCTAAATACCAACAAAGAAAGAACTGATAAAATAATGACCA
Source organism: Micronycteris hirsuta (assembly GCA_004026765.1). NCBI lineage: Eukaryota > Metazoa > Chordata > Mammalia > Chiroptera > Phyllostomidae > Micronycteris > Micronycteris hirsuta. The sequence continues at coordinate 142,678 of PVJI01000521.1, forward strand.
TGTTAATAACTTGTCAGAATTTGAAGAAAGCCAGTTCTAATCATCCTATGAACAAGCACTTCAAAGGAAGATTTGCTAAGCAACAGATCTAGTGCTGAATTACATTTTTTTGGAAGATGATTCCCTTAACAGATTATTATTATTGAAGAACATTTAAAGGAATTAAATGGGGACAAAGATTAAATAATAACGAATGGAGAAAAGACTTTCACTGAAGTGCTTGTTGATTGTTTGAATCTGGGGAAGGGCTGGATATCAAAGAAGGGGAAATGTAGACTTGGAGAGAGGTTAGGTTGCTATGACAGCACCAACCTTCCAGCTTTCACTGAGATAGTATTACCTGGGAAAGAAACAGTAGCGAAAAGCAAAAGTCTTTCGCTGATATCCCTTGACCTATGGGGCTGGAAAGCAATAATCAGAAGTAGAGAAGCAGGGAGTTTGAAACGTGGAGTGCTTACCACACCAACAGTATACAAAGTTTTTGTGTCGAAATAACATTGCATTTTATGTGCTTCACATAAACATTGATTTCCTGCTTTGCTCCCTAAATTACTGTTGGTGCTTTAAGAACAATGAAATTATGAAAGTCTTTTTCTTGATGATAATATGAGCTCAAAGAGTGAATTTGAAAAGCAGGCTGTCTTTAAATGTGGTTAGCATGTGCTGTATACTCTACTGGAAAATAAACGGAAATGTCACTTGAAACTGCAATCCCTCCAATAAAGGAAAAATGTGCCTTTTGAAAGATATACCACATCTATTTGATGTGGCTGGTAGTCATTAGAGAATTAAAATATCTGAGTTAGCCACTTTTAGGATATTCTACTTTCCTAGTATTTCAATTCCCCACCAGTAAACCAAGGAGATGGAAACATATTTCCACCTCTTGGAAATGTAGAGGTTCAGAAGGAGTCACCCCAAGATGCTCCTCTTGTAGATGATTTTCAGCTAAAAGCAACTGAGACCCTGTGAGCTCAAAAGAAACATATACCCACCCGTCTCCCACAAGTACCTGGAAGAATTTGAACTAGAGGCCTTTCCCATAACAAGATGATCAGGTTTGACCTAAGTTGGGACCTATCTGTATGGAAGGGCAAACTGCTAATTGCAGAACATCTGCTTTTCTTATGGTTCCGCAATGACCCTCTGAAGCCCCAGGGAGCCTGACCTCATCTGGAGCTTGGAATGTCTTCCCCATCTCTGAACCTACCATGCGTATGGGATCCCCCCGCATACATATGTAATTAAATTCGGTTGTTTTCTCCTGGTAACCGACCTCATGCAGATTTAATTATGAGACCAGCAGAAAGAACTCAGAGGGCAGAGGAAAACAGAAACACTGTAAGGGCACTTTTCCCCCCACACACAACTTTATACAAAATGTTCTGAGGAAGTTTTTTTTTTTTTTTTTTAATTTAAAAAATGGTAAAGCAATTACTATTTGATTATTCCATGTTCTTTAGACTTCAAGTGCATTTAAATTATTTAATCTACTAGGAATATTGTAGACTCTTTTCATTTTCATTACAAGTCTCAAATTCATTCCTTTTCCATTGTGTTTTTCTTGTTTGCCAAGCCAGCTGAATGTTCCCTCTTTATCATTCAAAGCCTAACCCTGAATTATCTTTTCAAGAAGGATATGCTTCATGCAAAGCTTTTGAACACACATATAGGAGCAGGACTGATTTATGGACAATTCTTTAGCTTTACTTTAATTTTTCTTTTATTTTCATTGACAGTAATATTTTCTGGAGAGTACAATCAAGATAGTATATTCATAGAAATAACATTAATAGAAGCTTGGTCATAAATGAGAACAGTCAGAATAACGACCTTCTTACCAAAGCATTCCACACAGAGAGAGAACAGCACAATAAATAAAGGATTTGACATTTGTCGCACAACAAATAAAACAGAATTGCCATAGCAAAAATGTAATTTTATAAATGTTCTTATACTAAATATAAAAGCAAAAATATGAGATCATGCACTGGAGACAAAAGCTAAACATGAATACTTATAGAAAAAAAAACAACATTGCAAAGATAAAAAAAGTTCAAGTATTGTGAGAGGAGAGGGCAAGGTTCAAATAGAACGGTTTCCAAATAAATCGATTATATTTACGACCCCAGATGGGATACTGACATAATTGTCTTTGTCCATTAATACTCCATGCTGTTCGAATACACACTATTATCCATTTAAAGGACAGATTCCATTTCCTCGGAGCACCTCCCCTGTTCCAGGGATGGAATAGAAGGTCTGTGTTTACCTTGATTATAAATAGGCAATAATGCTTTAGGAGAAATATTCTCAAGAACAGGCCAGTGTGATCTCCTGGAATAGGAGGGGCCTGGGAGTTGGGAAAAAATGACTCCACTGACCAGTTATTTTCATCGCTGACTATGAAAGATACTGCCCAGCACGGAAATACAATTTCACCTCGTGTTTCAATTTTGCTGTAACAGTTGAATTAATAGAACTAGCAGAGAGCAGTAAAAATAATAACAACAACAAGAATAAAATAGTTTAACATTTTTATTGGTGCTTAATTTAAAAAGTATTGAAAAAAGTTGGATCACTTAATAGAAGTAAGAATTCTATAATGCTTTAGTGGGGTTGTGCCTACAGCGTAACCCTTTCTCCCCAAAGTAACTAATCTACGCAGTGCCTTCGTGTTTTAGGACTGAAGCGTACATCAGAATTGAACGGTGGCTACTTTCGACGTGACTAGGAAAGACATGTTTGTCATGGGAGTAAAAAAATAAAATTTGTCTGTTAAATTACACATAAATATAAGGTACAAATGTATTTTTAAAATACAGATTAAAATAATCACACTTGCATTGTGTACATACGAAAATACAGTATTTAATATTCAATATACACAGACACATTTATGATAAATGCAACGATTTGGCAATGCCCGTTCTTTCGGGGTTGTCTCGGTCCCCTGTTCCCACACACGTGGAAACGAGGGCGCGCGCGCCTCCTAGCTCTGGCGCACGTCCTGAAGCAGCTTGTTAATCTCGGCCACCAGCTCGCTGGCGTCCATGAGTTCGTGCTTCCCGTCGTTGAGGTGGTTGAGCACGTTGTCGAAATCATCCTCTTCGTAATTCTCGGGGATCTCCTCCATGGCCGGCAGCCACTTGGACGAGGGCTGCACGCCGGGGTGGGCGCCCAGGGCGGGCGCCGGGCTGGCCGCCGGATTCTGGAAGTGCGTGCTGGCCGCCCAGGCCGCCACGCCCGGCGGGTAGCCCGCGGCCTTGGCCGGCAAGGCGCCCTTCCGGCGCTCCAGGGAGTTGGACCGATCCACCTCGCTGGCCTCCGCGAAGGTGTCCAGGGACGGCGGCAAGAGGCGCTGGAACACGCTGCTCATTTCCGAGAGCAGCGAGGATGTGCTTTTGTCCCCCGCGTCCTCCTCGTTTGGGGAGTCCTTCCCAAAGGTGGAAAAACTCTTCTTCTTCTCGCCGGAATCCGCAGGCTGGGCGTCGTCCTCCAGGCCCGGGTGCGCGTGCTGCTGCTGCGGCTGTGCGGGGAACTCCTCCCCCGGGATGAACATGTTGCTGCGGTAGTCGGAGGTCGGCGAGGGCAGCGGCGGCATCCAGCACTGGTCCGAGTGTCCCAGGACCCTGCACTCCTCCGTGCACAGCCGCATGGCTGCGCCGCGGGGAAACAAGGGGATTCGCGGTTATACTCAGCACGACCCAGGATGATGGGGGAAATGCATTTTATTAAAAAACAAAACAAAACAAAACAAAACAAAACATAGAATGAGACAGCTTAAAGTACTATCCCGATACTAACCCATTAATGTCCACGTTAGATGAACCACAATTCTGGCTTTGACCTGAATGGTAGTTTCATGGACCCGGTATATCTGTTTTTTCTTGTTCATCAAAAAATAAAAGGAGGACTTAGGATTCATATTTGTCAGGAATATCATTTCTGCTACTCAAGTAATGGCAAAGGGATTGGTAACTTAAACGCGAGAATGACTGAAAAAGAGGTAAGGTGTGGGTGAGAAGATATTTGCTGAACATAAATTGTAAGAACACAAGCGCAGTAAGTGAAATCCGTAACTGTAATGCTACCAGGTAATCCCCGAGTAATACCTTTGAGTAACTTTCCAGATAGTGAGGTCTATCTGACCTACTTTACTTGCAGTGGAAGCATTGAGAATATAATAAGCTTTCAGGTCACTGTGCTTCTTAATCTCCCTTAAAGGTATTCTGGATTATTTATGGACTTGTTATTTAAAATAGCAATGTAGATTATCCTCAACTACCAGGCATCTGTAGTTACTCTGTTAAGAAGTCTTCTTTTTAAAAGATTTGAAATTCAAATAGATGGAAAAGTATCAAAAGATGAAGAACATGAAAAACCCATTCTCCCAGTTGTTATGATGCTTTTATTGGCATGTGAGTGGCCACACTCATAGAAATAATAGATGATATGAAAAAAGCAGAAAACCAGAGAGAAAACTCTTTAAATGTGGAAAAGACAGTAGCTAAACTACATAACAACCAGGAAATGCAAAGATACAAATTATACCCCATCATCCATTTCTCCCAGTGACAAATAGGTCTCTTTAATATCACAATTTTCATTTTAGAGCAAATCACAGAATACATAAAATTTAAAGGAATTATCTTATATTTTAATGAAAACTGGATTGATATCAGCCATACCTACATATTTAGAGCTAGTTCTATACATCTGGCTATTTAAGAAAGACTTCTCTTTCTATGAAATCATTGCTAAAAAGAATGACTTTTGAACAATGCCAAATCCCTTGTCAGAGGAAGCAAGTTGTCTATTGTGCATATTGCTACATCCTTAGCTGCAGAGAATAAGCCTTCATTATATATTTTCCAATCATCATGGGAATGCAACTCAAAACCACAATGAGGTATCAATCACCTCAAACCTGTCAGGATAGCTGTTACAAAAAACAAAAAAATAACAAGTGTTGATGAGGATGAGAAGAAACTGAACCCTCATCCACTGTGTTGGAAATGCAAAATGGGTGGAGCCACTATAGAAAACAGTACGAAGTTTCCTCAAAAAATTAAAAATAGAACTGACATATGATCCAGCAGTCTCACTTCTGGATATTTATCCAGAAGAATGGGAGCAAGTACTGTGAGTGGAAAAAAAAATCTGATTCTAGAAAAGCTAAAAATACAAAGTGGAGAAACTACAGAGAGTATGAATACCAATTCCACAGGAATCGCTGTGGGGAAGGAGAAAGAGGACGAGCACTGAGAATCCTTGCGTCATTTTTCTGTGAAGAAAGGTTAAGTTTAAATGAGGAAGGGTGATTTCAGAGTAATCAGAAAGGTATGCTTAGATGTGCTGACTTCATGCATTATTACCACTTGGAAATGCCAAGTGTTGTTCATCCATTGGTGTGGACAAAACCAAAAGGAGTTGAAAGTAACTGGAATACTTTTGTTGCAATGAGGTCTTCTAAGCAGTGAAGCAACTATCACAGTAGTGATGAATTTTTTCTGAATTGCCCAAGTCTCTGAAAATGGAAAGGTGGCCTGTCTCTGTTGTCTTTCTCACGCCCTGTTACAGGGCTTGGTGACACCTTTCATTCACTTTCTGGCCCTTTGAACTTGGTGGGAAAGACTTAACTGTTTGGTTGACTTTTTAATTTCAATGTTTAGGGACATTAACACTAGGGAAGAAATGTTAAGGAAAAAAATTACATAGGGAAGAAAAAAGGGGGAAAAGTTACATAGGCTCTAAGAATCCTGAGCATGACCAAATTTCCAGAGGCCTGAATATAATGAACATGTAACCAGAAAAACACTCTGGGTGAGTGCAGTGAGAATTCACTTCCAGAAGTCATTTTGGTCATAGGGACTTTTGTAACAGAGAATGCCATTTTACAATTTCACAATAAATAAATGGGACTTCAACTCTAAGAAATTAACACAAAATAAATGTTCAACGTATGATGCTGAGAGCATGTAAGAAAAGAGAAGAATAGTGATCATGGAGGCTGGAGTCATTAGAGAGAAACTTGAAACAAGATTTGGGAGATGAATAGGATTTAGACCCAGTGAAGAGAAGCCCTCTTTCTTGGGGGGCGGGGGGAGTGTTGCTTTTATTTTTTTAGGTAGAAAAGCACAAGAGCAAAGAATTGGTATGCTATATGAAGAGGTGGCCCTGTCTATCACAGAAGACACAAAAAAGCCAAAATTGGAAGTTCAAAAGCCAGGAGCCAATTTCACTGGCCTCAGAATGCCGAGATGTGAAGGTTCCATCAGGCGTTGCTGGGCAACAAGTCAGTTATTGATTGATTTTAAACCAAAAAAAAAAAAAATGTACATTAAAATGTTACAAAAAGTTGTTCAAGCTCTATGAAAGATTTAGCAAAGGGAGGAGTAACCAGAGAAGGAATATCATCAGTCCATATGCTTGCAAAGTAAAACCAGCCATGGGAGAAGGATCAGAACTAGGGTATCAGCCATGAGAATGAAGAACTCAAAATGAAAGAGGAATGTTTGAATTAAATCATCACTGAAGACAGTCTGATGAAAAGTGGAATGAGCTGGGCCAGGAAGGAGCATCGCAAGAAACAAACTCAAAAGCCTCTATGTTGCAAGTCACCCCGGCACAGCTAGCAGCCTAGGAAAATGGAGATGGTGCAGGAGGACGTGTGGTTCGAAGGTGCGTGAGTAAGGCGGAAACTATGTTGACAAACACAAGCTCACAGACAAAAATGCACGTGATTGTGCTGTTCAGCATGCAGGCTATGTCTGTGGGAATTAAGAGAACGAATGACCAGAACTGACCCGGCTGGCAGGCACTGCAACATAACATAATCTATATTGGATCACAGTTTAATGCAGAAAAACAGTTGGAATAAGACACTTAAGTCCTAAAAATATGCGTGCTTTCAAAAACTGCACTGGTTTCTGTTAAGGGCATTCAAACATGGACTTAATTTTTGTTCTACTTGGGATATTTCCTGGGAATATAAATTTACAAAGCATGACTTTTATACCCTAATGTGCTGGCAGGAGCTGCCAGGATGAAGAATTAAGCAGAAACCTGGGAAAGTATCATTGGGAGGATGGTTATAATGAAAGGAAGGTTATATCTGTGTAAATACTCAATATGCACATTTCTTTCTATACTAGCCAAACACGAGTGAAGCTTAACATATTTTATGGGCCACTGTGATACTCTGGTGCCCTATGACTGCAAAATCCTTTCCAGCACACCCCACAGGGAGGCAGGTCACTGGTCAGGCCGAAATGTATCTGCTGTAACACAACCCCTAGTCACACAACGCCACACACTGACAAAAAGCTCTCCCATTACACACCTGCATTAAGTATGACTGAGTAAATATGAAATTGTTTCTTAAAAGCTGTCTATATATTCCTTGGTATTATTAATGATAACATGAAGTGAGACTCTAACTTTAAAAAGAAACGTAACTTGGAAGAGGTCTAAAGTCATTCACTAAACAAGACTCACTAAAATCTAGACTTTACAGCGACCCATTGTTTCTCCAATGTCTTTATTCTTTGACATTTATTTTCATTTTATTTTTTAACTCAAGCCTCAGAGAACTCTTCTGCCCTGAACATATCCAGTGCTGGTCACGTTGGAAATACAAGAGCGAAAAGAGAAGTCTTGATCTTTTCTAAAGAGGTAGACCAGGATTAGCTACTAGAATTAAACTCCAGAACTGAAAAGGACTTTAGGCAATATTTAGGCCCACAGATTGCAAGGGGTAAGTAGGGGCGGTTATTCTCTTTTTAATTGTACTGCTAAATTAAAATTTCAATGAACAGACTTCATACAACTAGAAAATACACATAATGAAATATTGACATTGGGCCCACTGAGTGATTTTCTGTTTTATTAAATAATGTAATCTGGGAAATCAGGTTATTGAAAATTGGGGATCAGTATTGAAAATCAGAGCTCTGTCCATGTCATAGAATAATAGAAATCCAGCCAATTCATTCACACACACACACACACACACACACACACACACACCCATTTCATGGGTAAAAATAATAAACTGATTCTCTTTCAGCAAGTTGTCCAAAGCCATATATATCCCACAGATTTTCAGAGCTTTCTCTCTGTAACTTGGTGGAGGAAATCTATGAATTCAAAAATAAAACAAAACACACAAAGACCCCATGATGACCGAGCTAGCCCAGCCTCCTGTGCACACATAGCCCTTCGTGTAACTAGAAACCCTCCGCATGCACTCATCCCGCCGGAAATGTGGTATCTATCAATGAAAACACAATTAAATAAGCAGCATTTCATAGTTTCATGGAAGGCAGTAAGACTCTAAAATAAAGAATAAATATACCTCTCAACCCATTTTTTCGAAACATGCAACAACCTGTTACTTCAGATTACTACTTTTGATAGAAGAGTATTTAAGAATATGGGAATGGCTCAAATCTCACCTCAACCATGAACAAATTGCCTATTTTGGACACATTTTTAAACCTTTATAAGCTTCAGTTTCTATATATCTCACTACTGTTCCTACCACTGCCCACTACTAATTCCTACGTCCAGGGTTGGGAGAAGGACTGCAAGTGCAGAGCGCCCCGTGGGGCTGTAGTAAGCATTGGGACGTTGCTGGCAACTAGTACTATGACTGCGACAACTAATACTCATCCTGCGGCAGCTACTGTCCCCACCTCTACTACAGCTATGAGAGCTAGAGTGTCTGCTCACCAATTTTTCCTGAATTTCTGCGGCCCTCTGAAGCTCCCTCGTGTCTAGGTCCAAAACTCTCCTCCTGATTTTAGAAAACAGATGTTTGATGGGCTCAGACGGGTACTATAGTCTTCCTCCGCCTTTCATTTACCAAACGGCAGTCACTAGATCAACATACAGTAGAATTCAGAAACATAAGTAGCCAAAGCAACATTATGTGTTCCTAAGAGTTGATTTAATATTGCAGTCTTTAGTCACGGGGTCACTTCAATGGTGCAGTCAATATTTATACAGTTGGTTCAGGGAGTTTCTCCTGCACAATTGAAGAGAAGGGATTCTAAGGAAAAAGTGTTTCATAACTTACTAGGATCTCCTGCATCCAGGTGTATACTTATAAGTTCCTCTCTTGGCCTCTGTTTCTCCTCCACTCTACTGCAGACATAAAATGAAAGGTGGCAAAAAATGTTCTATGCAAACCACCTACAAAGATGTGTTCTCTCTCCTATTTTTAGTGGTTAAAGTATACCATTTCCTAGGGTATTTTAATCTCTGCTTCTGTGAGTTGGTCTCCATCACAGGAAATGTGTTCTCCAAATTATAGTCCAGTTCACCACTGTGCGCCAAAACGGGCTGCTGAGTGAACACAGCCACCCAGTAATTTCATGAAGAGTTGCTCAAGAGTGCCCTGTGGCAGCACGGCACTGGCCAGTGCCAGGAGGAAAGCAATGTGGTTTGCTCTCCTCCTCTGCCCACTCCTTCCTCCTTGGCCTGTGAGGCTCTCATGCTTACTCCTTCTCTACCAACTGCTTAGTAAGAATTTTAAGAAAACAACTGTAAAGTGTTTCAGGCTATGTTCATTGCTAATAGTATGAAAATTACAGAGATTCAGTACAAAGGACAAAGAGCAGGGAAGCTGGGGGAAACCGTTCACTTCACCGGTGTGACAGATCTGAGCAATAAGGGTTCATCTATCACTACCACCTTACCTGCCGGGATTCTTCCATCGGTCAGAAACAGGTCGCTGAATCCTTCGCCCAGCAGCCTGTCTATTGGAGAGTCTCGCCCTAAATCATAATCACTGTCTCCTGCTTCACTGTCACCACGGCCACTGTCTTTCAAGCTAAATTTGTCCATGTCTTGAAGGGCATATCTAGAAAGATAAATCAGGGAATATATGTAGAGCTTTTATTCTTTAGCATCCATGTAATTTGAGACCGAATAGGCAACACAAGGGTAATTCATACCTATAGCTCCTAGAATATTTGTTTCCTCGAAAACTTGGCCTTGGCTGATATTGCCCCTGGTGAAGCATTGAAAGAAGCTGAGAGACCTGCTGGAAACCAAAGAGACAGAACTGATTCCTGGAAACAAAGCCCCCAGTACTCCCAAGCTTTCAGCAAAGAAAAACAAGGAACATGCTCTCTGCCTTTTACAGGTTCACATGTGCTGAGCTGTGGCAGACTCTGCAGCTAGCCGCCAATATAACCAAATGCATGCCAGGGAGATTTGAGTGGTCTTACATAGCTAAGTTTTTTTTTTTTAATCTTTGAAAGGGACTCCTTTATAAATAACAGGTTGATTTCCTTTATTTTATAGTTCAGATTAAAGTGACCAGTTAAAAAAATACATAGGAAATGCTCTATAATACAACATTCCACCACATGTAGTAAAATGACATCAGAAAATTTTCCAAAGCTGAACAAAAACATGCATTGAGAGAGGATTCTGGAGGCCTCAGGGGGTTTGTTTGTTTGTTTGTGCTTTTTTTTTTTTAGTAGAGACCACACCTATGACAATAATGCAAACCCCTTTATTTTTGGCTTCCAGTATCTTAATCTTGGAAGTATGGGGATTCTAATCAGATAGTCCTTTGTGAGCTTCACATTTATTCTTCAATATTCTACATAGTACATGCAAGTAAATTCTTTAAGAAAAACGTAAAAGAGTATGCTCAGGCCTGTGTACTTGCTACATACACATAATGTAACTTGCACCTTACTTCAGGCCTGTGTACTTGCTACATATACATAATGCAACTTGCACCTTACTTGACTTGCATATTGTTAGCACTGTTACTTTGTAATTGCAAACTAGCCCTTAACACAACTTCTGAACAACTACTCTGTCGGGGAAATGGTGCAGTATATGATCTTACCTCAACCGCAGGAGTGGCATGGGTGAGTTCTAATGAGAAATTTTCTGGCACGTGGTTCGAGGAGATTGTCACCAAACTGTTGAGGGACTGGTGACTGTTGTGACTCTGCCGGCTGCCCATCTGCCCTCTTTCTAAGGTGGGAGATGAAGATGGAGATGATCTGTGATGAGATCGGATGGGGAGAGTGCCATTTATGGTAGGCACCAACGTAATGTCTCCTTTGTGGATCTGCCGGGACGGTCTTTTGGGGTGGTGCTGGTATGTTGATTCTGCTACCCTGCAGTTGTAGGATCGCGTGTCTTTCTTGTCTCGGTTACACCGAGTTGCAAACAGCACCATAATGACCAGCAACACTGCACAAATTGCTCCTAAGGAAATAATTATAATCATGGAGACATCCAAAGATTCTTGGCTCACTGAGGTCATCGCTGTGCTTGTCACTGAGTCTGTGTAGTCAAAGATCACACACTTCAGAAGGACTTTGGTATGCAGCTGGGGATTGCCTTTGTCCTGGATGATAACTGAGAGCTGCCACTCTGTGTAGGAAACAGACTCCATGCTCACATTGGTATGGATGTCACATGATCGTGGATCAATTATAAAGATATTATCCTCATTACCTGCTACTATGGAGCAGCTGAGTTCAGCATTCACACCAGAGTCTCTGTCAATTGCCCTTATTCTTGTGACATGAAAGCCACTTTCAGCCCCTTTGGGGATGGAGATTTCTGCAGTATTATTGCGCAGTGCAGGCCCTATGACCACAGGGACATTGTCATTTTCATCGATGATGGTGAGCACAACTGTGGTATTGCTTACAAGTTGCTTTGGACTTCCTCCATCTCTCGCTTCAACCACAAAAGTTATCTGACTCACTTCTTCATGATCAAAGATTCTGAGGGCATAGATGTGTCCATTTGATGGGTCAATGGTAACATAGGTAGTTATGGACTTTCCCAGGATAAAACTCTCCAAAATAGTATATGTAACTTGCCCATTTTCTCCATCATCAGGATCTGTGGCCGTAACAGCAGTGATAAATGCCCCTGGTGAGTTGTTCTCTGAAATTGCTAATTCATATCGACTTCTCTGGAAGTAGGGAGGATTGTCATTTATATCACTGATTTGAACAGTAAAATGCTTTACTGTGGAGAGACTGGGTGTCCCCTTGTCCTCAGCAATCACAGTCAAACTGTATTCAGATCTTTTTTCTCTATCCAGTGTGGCATTTGTCAGGATTAAATAGTTGTTTTCATAACTCTGCTGAAGTTTAAAGTGACCATGTCCATGAAGCTTACAAACTATTTCTCCATTCAGCCCAGAGTCCTTATCCTGAACCCTGACCAAAGCAACAAATGAATCAACAGGATCCCCTTCAAAAATATAAGATATTTCCTCTTTCCCAGGGTACATGAGATTTATGCTAATTTCAGGTTTATTGTCATTAACATCCACAACCTTAATTATAATTTTGCAATGAGCTGGGATTGAATTCGGACCCATATCTTGAGCCTGAACATCAATCTCATAGGATTTGGTGATTTCATAATCCACTTGCTTGAAAAGAGTCAAATGTCCTCTTTCTGAATCGATTTTAAAAGTCTCTATAATTTTGGGAGACACATGACTACTGAAGGAATACACGATTTTCCCATTGGCGCCCTCATCTGGATCCGTGGCATTCAGATCTAGGAGCAGAGTGCCCACAGGGGAGTTTTCTAGGAGTTGAATTATGTAAGACTGCTGCTCAAAAGCCGGGCTGTTGTCATTGGAGTCAGAGATGCTGATTTTCAGTATGGATGAGCCAGACCTCTGAGGCACCCCCATGTCTGAGGCTGTGAGCTGAAGCTCATAGCTTGACTTCAGCTCCCGATCCAGCTCTCTGACCACTATGAGTTCTGCATACTTGGCTCCGTCAGTCCTGGTCCGCACCTCAATATTAAAAAAATCATTGGCAGAGAGAGAGTACGTGTGGAGGGAATTTTCCCCAACATCTGGATCAAATGCACTGTCCAGAGGGATGCGAGTCCCAACTGCTGCACTCTCTGAGATCTCGATAGGAATGAGAGATCTTGAAAACTGAGGAGCATTGTCATTAATATCCAGCACTTCAACTTCAATATGGAAAAGCTGCAGATGCTCAGTGGGCAGAGTGATCACATCAAACTCTATGGAACAGTTCAAGTTTTTCTGGCACAGCTGTTCCCGGTCAATTTTTGCCCCTATGCTGATTTCTCCATTATCCTCGTTTACTACGAGTAGAGGAGAATTTCCCCTCTGCATGGCTCGAAAACGCACAGTGGAAGGATAAGGTAGCTTCACTAAAACATCAGCCACATCCTCTGATAGTCTCGCAATTACTGATCCAACCCTCTGCTCCTCATAAATCCTGTATTTCAAATTCTTGCCCAATACATCGGAGTTGAAAGACACCACCAGGAGTGCAAAAACCAATCTAAAGTGCATTTTAGCATTCGTTTGGTACATCGGTTGGTTTATGAGGTTTCTCTCACACAGCAACTTAAAACAGCAAAGCAATTCCCCCAACTTCCTTTGGCAACTTAAAGCTAAGCTACATTTGGTACGTGAAACTTGAAAGCGCCTCTTAATAACACAGCAGCAATTAACAGCTCGCAAACTTTTGTTTTATACACACCGTGTCACGACTTCCAGATATCATCGGCATGGAGTCCAACAACCCTCGCCTTTGCTTGGCTGTCTGTCCGCTTTGCAGGCAGAATCTGCTTGTCACCTCCGCGGTTCCCCCTGCCTGTCGTCGGAATCCATCCAGGGCAGGGTGCCGGCGGGGTCTGCGGTGGATCCTTCCCCAGCGATTCTTGCTCCCTTTCTCTGCTCGGCTGCAGACTAAACACCCGTGATTGCTGACTCCAGTCTAAAATCTGTACAACTTCACTTCAACTCAGACAAAGCGCTCTGGCCCGGCGTGTGTTGAACCGCTTCCAGCCAATCAGCGTGCTTCCAAATCAAAAGCTGATGGAGTCCCCAAAGCGAGGGCGGGCAACGGAGGGAGGAGGGGGACCCAGAGGAGGAAGGCGGGGGCGGGGGCGCGGGAGAGAGCAGAGGGTGGGAAGCAGCCCCAGGACTGCACCTCCCCTCCTCCTCCCCACTCCCCACTCCTCCCTCCCACCCCCTGCATTCACTTTCTCTGAGCGTGCCACGACAAAGGGGAGACAAATTACAGAAGAAAAAACTTTAAATCAACTTCTGGTCGCCTGTATTTATATGGCATTTTAAATTGTCCTGGTTTTCTTAATTGCCCTTTCTACTTCCACAAACATGCAATCATCTTGTTTTTCATGGTCTTTAAGTACTGGTTTAACTTAAAATACCTCTAAGTGCATGTTGTTGGTGGAGGGATTTAATAAAATTTGAAAACTTGCTTCTAATTATGCTTCTCAGCCTGCCTCCTTCCCCTCCCCCTCTGTAAATACGGGGTCTTTCTCCCACCGCGAGCTCAAGCACGTTTTCTTGGGGCTCTGTTTCAAGGGGCAGAACCAGTGAAGATGTTTCACTCTCTGTTTTTCTTTCATCTTTATTCTTTGAAGATAAGAAAAGGGTTATATTTTACTCTTGATTTTTCATAATTAGCAAGATTTAAAGGAACACCTGAGGATTTACACTAATCAACAGTATACCTTACATCACTTTTTCCTTTGAGTTTGGGCAAAATTGGCTATGCTATTTCTTTGTCCTGTACTTAAAGAAAAAAAGTCCTATTATCTTGGAGAAAGGACATTCCATATGTTAGCGATCCAATTTCCACCAAAAGGTAGTATGCTATCCGTGGTGGGTCTTCACAGTGAATACTGGGGGAACATGGGCTCCATAGTTTACAAGACAAATTATAATATCTGTGTTATATATGAAGATGCTTTTCAGATATGCATTTTAAAACCCCAAAGCTTGTTTGCATTGCAGAATAGAATGCCTGAGCTGAACATTGCATTTTGTGTGCATCAAAATGCTAGGAAATATCACGGGAGGCAGTGCTCTATCCAGGTCACAGGGACTGATATGGCATTCTTATTTGAAAATATGATTATTTATGATGTTCTTTCTGCTCTGCAATTCCTTTTAAGTTTATCACCATGGCTCTATTCTCGCTGCTTTTTTTTCTATCCCTCTTGCATTATTCCTCAGCTGTCTCCATCCACTTGCATATCTGCTGGTTCACATAATCTCACTGTCACTTTTTTCCATTTAGTTTCTCCCACTCTCTGTTTTGCCCCCCAGAAATAAATAGAAAAAAAAAGCAATTTTCTGATTTTTCCACTTTGCTTACTCTCAGCAGAGCTCAACTAAAGTCAGTAAGAAGGTTTTTTCCAAAAAAGAAAGCAGAGGAGTCTCAGCATGAGCTCTCCTTCTTTTTAGCCATTCAAAGGCATTTTATAAGCCATTGTCTTTCCCCCCACCTCCAGAAGCCAGTGCTGTGTGGCAAATTGTGCAGAATAGAAATGCCTATAATGAATGTATTTAGTTCTGGGTCACGCTGATGAACATTCTGCCCCATGAATAACACTGTTTTGCAAGTTTGTAGCCCTTTCAAATTGCAGCTCCCCAAACCCTATAGGCGAACCAGGAAAGCTACCCCAAGCAACTGGGACTTTAGAAACCCATAGCCATCTGGCCTAGATCGCTAACAATCTGAGCCAATGATTATATCAATTCAGGCTTTCGTGAACCCCTTTGCAAACACCAAAAGAGCAAAGAAAGGAATCAGTGACTATTCAAAGTTGGGGTGAGACTTCAAAGGTAATCTAATTCCATTTGTTCTAGGAGAGTTTTCTTTGTGGATTTGATGTCTACTCCCCCAAAGTGGACTTGATTACCTTCAGGCAGAGGACATTTTCCCTAATGCTCAAAAAGTAAAAATGGTTTTAAAAAATCTTTTATTTCTGACAGTGAGCTTGAAAAGAATTAGTCAATGTGAAAGAGCTTCTGATTATCTTACTGAAATATTTAAAGTAGATTGTAAGTTGATATATAGTCATAAAGAATGTTTTTCTATGAGTAAGTCTTTGAATAACTTGAAATCTTTTTATGGAGAATGGCATTTTTCACTTATGATATCATCTTCATCAAATATCATTTCATTTTTATCTCGCCAATCTCTCCCTGAAAAATTATATATGCCTACTTGATAGTAGTGTGATTTTGATTTCTCCTTACTATATAGTACTACTCTGTTTTTCAAACTTGTTTTCAAAAAGTACAGAATAGAAAATACATATTTCCTTTGCATTTTTCATTAGCTACAGCAATTCAAAATATCCTTCTTTGGTAGTCCTGAAAAGAAAATTCTAAAAAAGCTTTCTGCCATATCAGCCACTATTTGTGAAGGGATTTCAATTAGGGAAGAAAACCCGATAAACTCCTCTAGGTTGTCATCTAATAGTGATTTGATTGAACTTTCTCCTTCATCTGGGATTTCACAAAGTCATGAGGAAGTGGTAGAACCACTAAAACAACTTCTCAGATATCCAGTGATGGAGCATTGAGTCCTTGACATTCATCCACTTATGGTCTAGCAGCGGTTCTACCTCTTGAGGACTGCAGCATTCTGAGTGACCTTAGCCACCATTAAGCTCCTAGAGGAGAATCTTGGCTAATTCCATCCTGGTTTTTTGTTTTTTTTTTTTTTAATCCACAAATCTCCTTTACCACTTTAGCCTCAATTGGCTGACAATTGCTAAACCTAGAGAAAAGACACCAGCTGGCATTTGCAATGCATCCTGTCACCTCTAATGACACTTTTATTATGCCATTTATTCTGATTACTTTTGTTTTAAAGAACATAAGCTTTATAATTCTAAACTGTTAATGTTGTTCTTCCAACTAAAGAGGAAGGAAAACTAAGACACAATCACAAAGTGTGCAGATGTCTCTCCAGATGTAAAGAACAGTATATTTTTGGTAGTGGACTATGTAATTAAATTCACTCATTTTTTTAAACAGATGTGGATTTTGTTTTAAAATTCTTAGTTATTAATTTGTATTTTATTGGAACACGTGAAAGACAAAATCGGTAGAAGAATAAATATTCCCTTCCATCTGACCATATCATATCTTTCTCATCATCATAAAAATAATGGGCTGCCAGGTCTTCTGGTAGATGGGTATCACATTACAATCTGTCCTTAGAATATTTGCTGTGAAATGCCTCATAGGAGGCACTCACAGTCCTGCTTGACACCACATGTCCGTAATAAGTCTAAATAATCACAGTGTGTCCTGGGAAATTAGATGACAGCCAAAGTTTGGCCAGACAAAAGTTGGTAAAGTTAAGGAATTCCAACACTCTGGAATTGTTTAAGATAAAAGCCTTGACTTTTTCTATGAGTCTAACACACGTGTGCACGCAGGTGCCACCGTTGGGAGCTGTGCAACTGAACAAACTATTTGACGTGTCTGAGTCAGTATAATCCTCTGGGAATAATAATAGTTCACTGCTTCAAATTCTTGTAAGATTTAAATACAGATATACCTCGGAAATAATGTGGATTCAGTTCCAGACAACCACAACAATGTGAATATCTCAATAAAGTGAGTTACACAAATTGTGTGGTTTCCCTGCATCTATAAAAGTCTATACTATACTATAGTCTATTAAGTGTTCAAGAGTATTATGTCTAAAAAATGTACATACCTTAATTAAAAAATAATTGATTTCAATATAAAATGCTAACCGCCATCTGAACCTGTTAAAAAAATGGTGCTGATGGTCTTGCTCGACACGTGGTTGCCGCCACCCTCCCATTTGTTGTCATGTGTGATTTCTGCAAAGCGCAACAAAGCAGAGTGATAACACGAGGTTTGCCTGTAATTGGGGGCTTTGCACAGAGGTTGGCCTGGAGTAAACATACAACAAACGTTAGTTTCCTTTCCTTGCCCCCTGTGTATCTGTGTTCTCCCTACCATCCATTGAAGAGGGGAAAAAGAGCTACATTTATAGTCCTTTTTTGCTTTTTTAAAAAAAATAATTCTATGTCTTTATTTTTAGAGAGCGGAAGAGAAGAAGAAAGAGAGGGAGAGAGACATCAATGTGTGGTCGCCTCTCACATGCTCCCTACTGGGGTCCTGGCTCACAACCTAGGCATGTGCCCTGACTGGGAATCAAACCAGCAACCTTTTGGTTTGCAGGCCAGTGCTCAATCCACTGAGCCACACCAGCCAGGGCCTTTTGTAATTTTAAACTTTTGGTTTAGATGCTTATATAATTTTATGCTGTGAAGATGAAGCTCTCTCCAGTTTTGATTTATGAAAGTCACCTTTGAAACAAAATCAAGAAAACTAATGGCACTGATCTATGATGATCCTGAAAACTTGCTGGTTCACTGAACAAAATTCAAAAAGATTTATCAGCTCTACCTAAGTATACTGCCAGACTCTAAACCATAGGAACACATCTAATACTACAGTTAATGGAAATCTACCAGGTACTTAATTATCTCATATTTGGTGTAGGATACACATCTAATATTTGCCTGTTCTCAAATAATGTGATATAATTTTTAACACCATGTCACACTATACTGGGAAGAAAAAGGATATAATTTGATATGATATCTAGTAATGACAAGAAAAGATAAAACTTGTCAAGCAAGATTTTCATTAAAAAAACACTATTAGATCTTTTATCAATCATATTGCATCTCTTTATGTTGTTCTCCAATAGCATATTATTTCACTTACTAATCTATTTAAGAATATAATAATGGAAAATCACTGAACAGTGTGAACACTTTATTGGAACAACATTATCAACCTAAGATCAAGGATGGGAAATGAGAATGGATTTTAAACTATCCTTAGACATGAAGAATAGAAATAGCCTTCAGCAGGATTCTGATCTAAACTGGATGGGACAGACGCCCCCAGGAGGGCCCACCCCAGGAGGCACAATGGTGCAGGTGCCAGGAGGCAGTATCTCTAGGTCCAGGAAGAGCCGGGGTCCGTGAAATACAGTGGCAGGTGCTGGGTCAGTTTTGTCTGAGAGGGCAATCGTAACTGGGATGTCCTGCCAAAGGTAGCACACCAAGTTCCAGCGGGTGACTTGGGTTCTGGCAACAGGCAGTCAAGCAGGTCCCTGATGCAAGGCAGGCAGGTGAGCTACTGTGCATTTCAGGACCTCAGGCCTTCGGAGCCAGGCAGGTTATGGGATGAGAGATTAAAATGGAGAGAATAAGACAGGCACTTAAGATCCAGGGTTCTGAAAATGGGCACATACTGGGAGCCTGGTCAAAATCTGAGACTAGATCACCATGTTAAACTGGATAGCAGCGAGGTTGTTCTTAGCATTAATCATCTGAACTATTATAGAGTCACTTAAATTCCTTCCCCTCAGGGCAGGATCCTGATGCGGAAAACTAAGTCTACAAACTGTGCCCCCAAAGTTGCTGCTGAGGGGTGCTATGGCCTCAAGTGAGTTGAGTCTCAGCTCTTCATCAAAGGCATTGCTGCACAGGGTAGCGTCCCATCCACAGAGCAGGAGTGTGGGCGTCACCTGGAAGCCTGTGAGAAATGCAGGCTCTCTGACAGCACCCAGACCTACCCGAGCAGCCTCTGCACTTTAGTAAGATCCTCTGCTCATTCCTAGGCACATTCGGGTTTCAGACACGTTGCTATGCAGGGCAATCTGTTGTCTGAAGTGGTAGAAACCCTAGTGCAAGGGTACTCACATCATACGTGCTGTGAGAGTCTGCCCCACAGGGACATTTAGACAGTTGGTACATGGTGCAGATCATGATAGAAAGAGCCAGGGATTAGATGCCATGCGTTCAAGAGTGTAAGTCGAATTGATATAAGAAAACTTCTCTAGTTAAATCCGTAGAAAGGGAGGAGAAATTAAGCTTCTCTCCAGATCCAGTGTTTTATATCAGTAATCACTCTGTCCTAATCCACTGAGGCAATACAGTTTTCATTAGGGAGGGGAGCACTTCTCAGGAAGAGATCTAATTCTTTTCAGAGAGCTATTTCCGCAGGGAAAAATATTTCCATAGTCATTATATGTATGTACATTTGTACATATGTGTATGCTTAGGAATATCTGGTTGAGTGTTTTGCATCTGTCCAGTATACATAAATGACAAGTTTACTTTATGTTTTCCTCGTGCCAATATTTCTTTTGGTGGTGTGTAAAGCAGATCTTCACCACATTGCTCATTTATCCTTAACCATTTCTAGCTAGGATTTAGAAAAGAAATTGAAGTGTGACAAAAAGCCTATCGCTGATGCTCAAATCTTTTGGGTGCATGTTAAAACCCATTTTATGTACAATATTTCTGGATGCTCCTAACCAACATCTAATTTATTCAACCATTTTTTTCTAACAAGGAGCATTCCACTATACATAAACTGGTGTATACCCTTAAGATAACATTTCTAAAATTATAAAGGAAATCTAACATGATTTAGAATTATGAGCCTTCACTTAACTAATGAAAATCAAATCAATGTGATTTTAGGATAGTTGAGATCATATTAAAACTTTTGGAAGGGAAGCTTTAATATGGTATGTTAAGCTTAAAGAAATATCTGTTGAATTAGCATCAATTATGCACAAAGAACTTACTATTAGTAAATACAGTTAGGTTAATCACAACTTCAGTGCCCAGTCTCATTTGCTTAAAGTTTGTAGGAAATTATTCATTTCACAGTTACCATCCATTGGTTGAAACACATTCAATGAAGAACAGTCTAGGATTTTTGGAGCAGTTAGAGCAATGTTATCAAATTGTGGGACGCTTAATTTTACAAGGAAAATAAAAGGTTCAAGGTGTTTTGTCAAATAGGAAGTTTTCTCAAGAGTAATTTAAATTTCATAAAATAAAATAAATGATTACTAATATATATATATATATATATATATATATATATGAATATATGTAGCTATAAAGCTGGTCTCTGGAAATGTGTATATTTTCCATTCCTTTACCAATGTAAAAAGGAATTAAACAGTTTACATTCTTTTTACATAATAAATGTATATTAATCATATAGAAAAAATTTCAGTTGAAACAGAACTGAGGAAAGTTGCTAGACCTACCTTTATTGAAAATAATGTCTGTTCCCTATAAGACACTTAGTGAGCCACCATTTATGACAACACTGTGCCTCTTTATTGCCTATTATTTATTTTAAATTTCGGTAAGTTAATTCAGTTATAAACTAAATAAACTAATCAATTATAGCCAATATTCTCTATCCAATGAAATTTAATTTCCAAAAAAATGCTCATTTAAACAGGAAAGCATTTTAGAAAATACCTGCCCCCAGAGTAGTAAAATATTGTAGCAAGTATCTACTCCAAAATATGATAGGAAAAAAGTTAAGAGTTTTACATTTAGATTGAGTTACTCATAAAAAAAAGTTAAAAATACTATCTAAAATAGTAACACCTCACATAGAAATGAATTGTTAAATTCTTGAAACACAATAAAAATAAAGGTAGTTAATTGAAAGCCATATGTGCCAAGTGCTTTATGTTTTGTTCATTTAATTCTTATTATAACCTTAATAATGAAATGTTTCTAATTACTAGAAACAGGTGGGATATACGTCAGAGAATGCAGGCAGTGACAACATGAAGGAGTTTATTACCTCAGGACACCAGACATGCAGAGATGAGACGGCTCTGACATTGCAAGAATATGTCACTTGGTAATGCCACCATGACCCAGGTTTCTGCCATCCTCCTGCTCTGCCCTCTTCAATGTGCTGCCTTCACCTTCTTGCATAGGTTCCTCATCCAGAAAAAAAATATTCTCAGAGCCTTCCACTGCTATTCACTGAGACCTCATTGGTCAGATGTGTGCCACATGACCATTTGTCAGCATCTAGCAAGGAGAGCGGAATTGTCATGACTGGCCCAGATTCACGAAGTTTTATCCCTCGGTTACAGGAACAGCCCCTTCACTTCATACAAAGTGCTAAAAGCGGGGGTCCCATTAACAAAGTGGAGTGGAGAGGGAGTGTTAAGTAGACGGCACATGCTGTCTGCCACACTAGTCCTAGAAGCACTTCATGAAAAAGAAAGACTAGAAAAATTTAAATAAATTTTCACATGGCTAATATTCAGTTGATACTGAATTTGTGTATCTTACCTCTAAAATCTACTTCCTACAGAGAAGTAACTAATTGTTTCTTAGATATTAAATGAAAAAGCTTGTCCTGTTGGTGAATTCTTCCTATTTTCAACATTATGAAGTTATAGGGAAAGATACCAGGACACATCAAGATGACACTGTATCAGGGAAAAATATCACATCCCATGCAACACAAAATCATCGCCGCTTTGCCCTTCGGATGTTATCCTCGAATCTTATGCCAAAGCTACAAAACTAACTGAAGTGACTCAGGCAGATCTGGGGAAAGCAGAGGAGATCAAAGTAAAGGTGTTATTTTTCTGACTCTACATATCCCAGATCTCTTAGGACATCTTCACTAACATGTGATATTTCTCTTGCGGCCAGGCCCATCCAGAAGGAAATACAACTGAATCATCTGTAGATTAAAAGGTGCCAATAGAAAGTCTAGGAAGCTGAGAAAAGGAGAGTAGACATTCAGATCCTTATTTATGTTATAATTAGAAACATTTCAGTGTTTGAGCAAAAGCTAACCAGGGACTGACACGGGGAGTAACATAATGCAGTGCAAGAGACACTGACTTGAGATCAAAGACACTCACTTCCCACTCAGCAACTCTTTGATGTTGCAACATTGTTCATACCATCACCAGCCTTCCAAGCAATAAGTCACTCTCCACAAATATTTTTTTTTGTGCAAAGTATTGAATCCTCAATTTAGGAAGAAGACATAAAAAGTGCACCTGGACATCCTGCTAACATTGATTACTCAAGAGTATATTATTCATTTTGACATACTTTTCTAGAAACTCTGCTTTTTGTTGTGACTAACTGAAAGACACTAACATTTCTGGCAAAGAAAGTGAAATAATTTAAGGCAAGCAGATATGCTTTTTCTCATGCAGCCAAAGTGCTGAATTTAATCACCCAAATAAATAACAACAGATATTTTTCTTTAAATTTTAAGATGCATATCTAGTCTGCAATATCATTAAGTCTGTAAAGAATTTCTAGCTTTAACTGAATGAAATGATAAAATAATGTCCTCTTTCTCCACAACCTCCAATACAAATTTTCTTAGACAATAGAGCTACGTATTTCTGTGTTAAGGTGGTCTTTTAGCACGAGGAATATGAAAAAGCAAATCTCACCCCCTCATTTTTATCCAGAGCAGTTAACCAAAACAGAGTAAAATTGTTTAAAAGTGACTTTGCTGGATCGTGTTAAAGTCATAGAAATCCCTGATTTGCAAAAAGAAAAGAATAGAAAAGAAAAACTAACACATTTGAGCTTTTTTCAAAATCAGCAACTACAACATTTGCTGTGGTTCTTTCTGTTTTGCTGTAACTCTGCAATGTTTAAAATTCAAAAGGTTTCTGCTGGAATTGGATTATGATTATTATGCAGGAGCATATCCCAGTATAAACAGCTTGCCTGGCATTTACATATTGCTCCCACATGCTTCCATATCCGACTTCTCAGTAAGTCAAAAGC
>PVJI01000521.1:166249-254484 GCA_004026765.1 Micronycteris hirsuta
AAAAAAAAAAAAAAAAAAAGACAAAAACGTGACAAATTTTCCCTCTCTGTATTTGCCATGGAACTAGACCCTGCTTTCCAATGCTAGATACAGGTCTGCTTTTTCTTCCAAAGAATATAACATCAGGTTTTCAGCAAAGCAGGTGCATACAACCTCAAGAGTGGAAGTAACTGACCTATAATAGAGTTTGTCACAGTCATGCCATGTTGCAGTCCTCCTTGGGAGTCCTGGGGAGCCAAATGGGGAACATTGCCACTCACCCCTAAAGTGCCCAGTATGTGAGAGTCATCTCTGATTTGGCTGCCTCCATTCAGATCATCCATTTTCCTAAAACAGCCATTCTGACCTCACTAATCTTAGATTTTTAAGACATCTATGTAACTAAATGATCAGAGAGTGGTAACTCTGACTTAATAAAAAGGAATTGTTTGGGCTAAGACTATTCAAAAAGGTCAATGGGTTTTATTTTTATTAAGAAATGAATATGCATTACAATTCTACATCCTAACATTTTCCTCTTTTGGTTTTTCTGTAGGTGCCCCTGTTCTTAATGTTATCAAAAACCATGTGGCCTTGTGAATCTGATGTAGAATAAACAGCCTAGGAGGAGTTACGAGAGGAAAGGCAGGCCTGGTTTACCAGAAGAATATGCATCATATACTGAACATCAGTCTTTCCATGTAAGTCATGAACTGTTTTGGGTACCAATGTGTCTCTATAAAGAATCAGATGTTCCTTTTCCTCTTTTCCTTCCATTCCTCTAGTACGGTAAAACCAGTGCCATAAAGTCATTGCAAACGACAGCAAACAACTTTGTTATTGTAATGGGCTTTTCTTTTCTTTTTTTTTTTAACAATAGGTCTAGCAGGTGGCAAGTGGCTATGCCTGGGTCTCTCTCCATCTCCAGGGTGCCAAGATGTCCCTCAGAGTTTCTGTGGGAGGAGCCGGTTGGTGGGATTTGGATTGTAAAGGCACGCGAGCATCTGCTGCCTCCCCGGCCTCATTACCATTCACACAATTAACTCCTGCGGCTCTGGGCTCAGCAGCCAGAACCAGGGACTCAATTTTACTGCCGCTTCAACAACACTCATTATCATTCATCTGAACTTCAGAGTTCTCAGGTTTTCAACTCAGTGGAAAAGTTTTCTCAGGAAAATAGATCGCACACAGAAAAGCCCTAGAAATGAAAAGTGAAAGAGCCGGAAAAAGGCTAAGGACTCAAACACCTGGAAGGAACTGAGGTTCTGGAATGTGGACATTTATTTCACTTTATAATAGCGTGCCACATCTTTCAAGACTGTCTCACATTTCAAAGGCCTGTGTTTGGTCTTCTAATATTTTCAGTTAGGGAACCCTGATCGAGTAACAATAGTTATTTCAACTGCCTTCGATGATGCTTAATTTTGCATCTTATAGATGCTTTGAACCAAAACTCTGTCTGCAGAAAGGGTTTTGAGTAATTTTCAGTGAAGATTTTTTAAAGCACTTTGAAATGAAAGGAGGAAAAGATTCACCCAAGATATAACAAATTCAGGCAAGCCTGCATTTTTAAACACTCACACAGTCAAATTAATCAGTTGTTAAAAATGCTACCTGAAAATCAAAGCTGTACTGTCCCTTTAAGCACTTTGTTTTATGATAAATATTCATAAACTGCAGTTATTAACAAGTTTATGTTGGGCCGGAATGAGGTGATAATGTATGACTTTTTGTGTGTGTCCTAAATAGCAGAAGTCTATTCTTTATTTTAGCTACAAAGAGGTTAAAAGAAAACCTCCTCTTTTGTTACTCAGTAAATGATTATAAAAACTGCACCTTCTCGTAAAGATGAAACTTAATTTTGAAAAAGAAGCAATTAAAACAATCTGGCTCAAATGGAAGGGGGCCTCTTTGTTTGAAACAACAAAAGAATGATTAGGCTTTTAAAAGCTGGGAAAGTGTGTCATATGGTGAAAGCTATGAAGTTTTATTTTTACTTTTATGAAAAATTTAAGTTGGGAAAGAGAGGTTTACAAAACTATTTTTCTGCAATAATTATAACTTTAATGACTACAGTTGGGGAAAATTATACCATTTGTTATATCACTGTTCAAAATTTTGCACTTACTGAGCTTTATATTTTCTTAGAAATGGAAACCAATCTTATCGAACCTGAATATAGTGCGTTTCCTTTGAATTCCATAGGTCAAAACACACGATTTCATTTTTATATATCTTATATTTAGCATTAAGAATAAGGACATTTTCCTTAAGCTTATAAATTTCTTATTATAAATGGGATAATTTTATATACCATTCTATACTGCCTTACAGCATGTACATTTCCTAAAGTAAAACACAAGAGAAAATAAAATAAATGTTTAGGATGTAATATAATTCAAACTTGCCATCATGTGAATGGAGAAAAAAACTTTAGATGCTCTACTGCTTATCATTAGTTGTAATTCATGTCTGGAGGACAGGTAGTGTGCACTTGAACCTGCAGAAAATACATCGCCCCCAGGCTGCTTAGGCAAATAAAAGTGAGCATGCAAGTTCTTTATATCTTGTCTTGATATATGTGATAACGCTCAGTCAAGAAAGTTTAGGCGCATAAAATTTCTTGAGGGCTTCGAGTAAAACGTTTGAAGTGATTTCTGTACGCCACGGGTGTGATGTACACATCGCTGATGGGGACGGTCCCCACGTAGGCTCCGGCAGCAAGGCTGGAGGCTCAAACCCTGACCGCTCTGTACTCTGCAGGAGGGCGGTGGCAGATTGTCGAATTGCATCCACGTTGCTTGAATCCTGGTATCCACAGGAAATGCTGTCTCGTTCACAGCCTCTGTATCTCTCTTCTTTCCCATCCCAGACCCCTTGAACTTTGCCCCATACATCCCCAAAGCTCTGCCCTGTGTGTCTGGACCAAATCTTGTTCTGAGTCAAGACACAAGTATTAATGTAGGTGCTCACCGATAATTGATGATCCAGCAAGTGTAACCCTAATCCAGGTTCCTTGCTTTAATTAAATTCTTCCTTATGCCTGATGCATCAGCCTCACGTACTGTCCCAATTCTAGTAGTTAACCTTCAGACGCTCCTTAATTTTGCTAGTTTTATTCCCCTATTATTCCAAATCCCAGTCACACAGTCTTGCTCCACACTGTCTTGCTCCACACTGTCTTTGGCGGTTGCCCTTTCATCACGTGGTGAAGTTCTGTGCTGCTGACACCTCTTAGATTCCTGAATCCTCATTGGCTCCATTGCCTCCCCATGAAACCCCAACGATCTCGTGTTATGCTGCCCAGCGCTCTTGGAGTGGCAGCTTGTGGTCTGATGTTCTGCCCACTGCACTGAACCTCCTTTTGGGGCTGCAGATGAGGCTCTGAGCATTTGCTTTGCTCTGGGGGAGGTTTTGTATACAGATTCTCTCCTCTTATGGCCCTGTCTCTAACATGGGCCCCCAAACCCTGTCTGTCACGCATACCTATGTCCACAGCATGGATGAGATTTTAGCAATGTTTGGCTTGTTAATACATTACAGAAAATGTGAACTTTTTAGAAACTGAATACATATGCCTACTACTTAAATTCAGTTTCGGGCATTGCAGATGTCTAGAGTGCAGAATAGTGTTAAAAATAATGGAACACAAGCATATTTGATATAAAACCAGATCTTCAAAAGCAACAACAAACTGTGTAACCAGGATATGTCCATTAAGTCCATTTCAACAGTTGATTAAATCATTACTGCCTCAAAGGAAATAAGAATTGGGTATCACTATTACAGTAAACATATTTGCTGTATTTTTTCTAAGGATTTTGAATGTATATGTATACATATAGATATGTATACATACACATATACATTCAGTATCTACTGATATATAATAGTTATATACTGATATGACTCAAATGAAATATAATACCATAAGCTACATGCTAAATACAATTAGAAGATTAGAATGCATTTTCTCTCCAGAGTTATAAGTATGACAACATCCAAATGTTTACTAAAATGTTTTCCAAAAAGCATATGCTCCAGGCACATGAGTTAAGTCCCTGAACACACACAATGCATAATGAAGCATCTGCAACACCTCCTACAAATCAAAACTATAAAAATTGTGATATGTTCATGATGTGAATTGAAAGTAACTTGACTTTTCAAACTCTAACATGCATTTAAGTGTACACAAATGCTACCTTATTCTTCATGTGTGAAAAAACCATTTTCCTTATTAAAAATAAAATCTGACCATTTGCTTTAAAAATTTGTGTATGTCACTAACAAAATTGATGTGCTGAATTTAGATTTTAGTTGGAATATCTGCATTACAGTCATGTTACTAATCAATGTTAAAATGTCATATTCACTTTGTGCCTTTGAGTGCCCTTTTAAAACCATCATGTTATTAAGATATTGTTTGACTGTTTTGCCCTTTCAAAAGTCCCCTTAAATCATGGAATAAGGCTGTTAAACAAATGTAAAATAAGTCAACCATGCATTGTACGGCATATGGGCAATTTCCATGAAAGAAGTTTGTATGGGTATAAAAGTAAAACTTTATAACATGGAATACAGGAGTCTAAATAGATTTGGAGGATAACTATGATGAATGCTACACTAGTCAAATTCTTTGGGTAAGCTGAATATCATTTCTAGGGGTTTTATTCTGTATCATGGAAAGGTAGTTTAAATATTAGCACTTAACTCTTTTAAAAAATAGAATATAGCAGCAGTTTATATTTTATTCTTCATCACAGTATTTTACCTTATTCTTAAATTATAAGCAATAGACTGGTTAATGACACTGACTCATAAAACTTTTGCTGTTCAAAGTTTCTTATTAGTCAGAGCTCTCTCGCTTATTAGCCAGAGCTTTCTTGCTTATTAGCCAGAGCTTTCTTGCTAAGTGATGGTCCTCCACGGCAAATGTCTGAGCCTCAGAGACACACAGATTTTTCAATGGTTCCCTCTCAGTTAGACCTTGGAATCCTCTGAGGAGCTTTATAAAGTGCTGATTCCTGGGTCGCACCCTCAGAGATTCTGACTGAAGTGGCCTGTCTTCCTTGGTTATGCAAAAGTTTCCCAGGCAATTAGAACAACATGCAGTCAAGGCTGAGAATCATTTCATTAGACTCGTTCTTAACAGAAAGCATTTTGAAAAATAAATAAATGAGACAAGCCATTTGACTACAAAGAACACCAGTATGTCTGCGTTATGCATGAAATATTGAGACAAGCGAAACAATCTCTGATTTGACAGCCAAATGGGTGCTATTTACACCTCTTTACATTTGAGTCCAGTGGTGGAAGAGACCCACAAAGGCCCCTGGTCCTGGTGAGGAGAGGAAGGGGTGGGGTCAGGAATGGCCATGGGAGAGCAGGAAAGGACCCAAGCAGGTGAGAGGCGAGGGAGACAAGGGTATGGGGGCAAGCGTTTCTGTCCACCTCTACCTTACAATCCTCCCTCTGAGGATTCCCATAGAGCACAAATTATGTATCAATGGTCATATATTGGAAGGGAAAAAAACAATAAATACCAGCACTGAACAATAGCTATGGCTGTTTTGTTGTTGTTGTTGTTTAAAGATTAAATTGGATACAAACCCTACCTTTAGTGGTTCTCTAGAATTCACCTGCTGCTTCAGCAAGGAGAAGTCAGGACTCACAGCTTCATATATGATGCCCTATTTCCATGCACGCACTCTAACAGCATGAAAATCAGATCCCTGATTCTGGCTTAAAAATCACCTTTACTCTCTCTTTCTGAAAAATGAACTGTCTAGTCAGAGGCAATCCCAAAGAGAAATGGTAACACTCTAAATCATTTTATATGTCAGGAAGGGACAAATAAGAACCCTCTGAGGTAAATAGGGAAGCCACACCGCCCTATGAAACATGTATGCAAGCACAACGGGTCTTGACGGCAGCTGGATTTGGTGTCTGAGTCAGGGAGAAAGATGCCTAGACTAGCCCAGTGAACAGGGTTGGCAGATGGGTGAGTTTTGAAGAGTGAAAGAGATGGATTTTCCCCATCACTGTGGGGGACTGCCTGGAAGACTATTATTACCTTAAATGTGCGCCAAGTTACTTGAGTAATGTGAAGCTGATACCTTCCTCTATAGCTCGAGTACTGAAATGATTAAACATTAATTCTTCTCTTAAATGCTGTCTTCTTGATAACAATGGACAGAAAAGGGCAAGGGGCAACTGTGAAGAAAAGAAAAAATAGGAGAACATAAGGAAAACAGAGACATGGTATGAGAGAATTAGAGATGCGTCAGCCTGGGGAAGACTGTGTCAGCCTGTGTCCAAGGGACACACTGTGGGGGTGGGGGGTCTGCTTTATCACAGCCTTTGTCACTGACCTGCTGACAAGTTAAATGTGAAGAGAGGTTACCCATTTTCTGTCCTAATTTCTTCAATCAGTATGCATTTCAATTATTTGAATGGATCAATCAATCAACTGGTCCATCAGATAAAATTATATTCTTAGCACTTCATTTTCTGGCCAATAATTTTCTTTCTTTAATAAGTAAAGTAATTACCTACCTTAAAATGAGAATTATAAAAAATAAAGTCATTGGATGGTAATACTGCAAAATAAATTATTTGGCTAACGCTATGCATGTTAGCACTATTTATAATAATAACAACAACAAAAGAACTTAAAGTAGAGGTAACTCGAATACCTATCAATAGTGTACCATTTGAGTAGAACATGAAAAATGTCCACCGTGTGTAAGACTGTGGAGCTGGAATGAGCTCCAGTTCTAGGGAATGACCATTCGAACACGAGGACATTTATGTAGAGTCTGCGGCAGGTCACTTCCAAGGTTTAACTCACAGAGTTCAGAAAAGCTCCCCAATGGTGGAGGCAGAGAATAGGATGGAGATGAGGATGATATGAGCTGAATTTCTTTGCATATAGACTACTTACATTTTGAATGTTCAAATTATGTAAATATACTCTATAATTATAAAACAGAAGTAAACTTTTAAAATATTTAAAAATCAAAAATATCAAACAGAATAAAATGAACATAATATGTATCTCATTTTTAAAAATACACACATACTCATTCCTATGCATATTTCCTATTTCTTGCCACTGAGAAGATCTTGAATCAATGACCATCTGATAGGAATCGGTTCCTTTGTTGTCTGAATTGTAGCCTTCCAATACCATTTTGCTATTTGAAAGGATCTAAGTTCCTTGGAGAAGAGGCTGCTTCCAGGTCTGAGAGAGGAAATGTATAAGACATGCCTGGATCATCTTGTCATAAAAGGAATAAAAATGTCACCAAAGCCTGGCAGGATAATGTCTTTGGGACTCAGTAGCAAATTTGACTCGACCCCCACTAGCCAAAGATGGACTCATTTGAGCAATTTCAAGGATAATTGCAATCTATTAAAATACATTAAAAATGTTTAAATCCATGAATTCATAACAATGATAAAAGACAGACAAAAATTTTATTGGTCGCCTTTTAAAAAGCTAAATAACCAAGTACCTTGTAAAGGGAAAGAATTGGTATTCATTCTGTCTTCTCTAAATAACTTCCAATTAAGCATATTTTCTATGGAGATGTTCCTCCTTTTAAGAACTGTTCTCTCTGATGAAGAAAGATAAATTTTAAAATTAGAATATTATCATTTTTCATTCTGTAATGAAATAAAGGACATAAGCAAAGATCATCAATGATTGATAATAGGACAAAAAGACAAGAAGAGACTTTGTGTGTATGGAAATATACACCACCAC
Source organism: Micronycteris hirsuta (assembly GCA_004026765.1). Taxonomy (NCBI): domain Eukaryota; kingdom Metazoa; phylum Chordata; class Mammalia; order Chiroptera; family Phyllostomidae; genus Micronycteris; species Micronycteris hirsuta. Next base: position 174,000 of record PVJI01000521.1, read on the forward strand.
TCAGAGAGTACAGTTTCTACCAATACTGAAAAGGAATCTGATCAGTCCTCTGGACTGCCAAATCTCAGGACATTCAGGGAAAGAAAATCATGCTAAAAACACTGGTGGGAGGAAATTAGGAAGCCCCAGAATGTGGGAAATGCTACAGAAAAAATAATAGGAATCTCCAATAACAACAACAAAAAAACATTCAGAAACATTAAAGAGATGAAATGATAAAATCTGCATTAAAAGATATTTCAATTAATCATAAAATATAGTCCTTTCTGCTCTTAAGAAAACAAAGTAAACTTAAAACAATTGAACAATTGGGAAATTTTTTAAATATTAAGGAATTATTTTTAGCATGTGACAATGGTATTGCGGTTCATTGTTTGATTATGGAGCCTTCGTGAAAAAAATCAATTTAGTTCAAAAAAAAGAGCATCACTTCAATTCTTAGAGTTTTCCTGAGAAGCACCCTAAAAGATAATTTTTAGAAAAATAATTAAATGTGTGGTAATAATTTTATATTTGAAACAATCTACCTGCATAATTAATAGCCCAAGAAATCACTTCCTTATTTCAGGTGCCACTTAAGCTTGGAGATTATTGTTGCTGTTTTCATCAATAAGTCGATATGGCAATATCCAGTGCCAGTAATTCAGAAATTATTCCAAGCAATGTGGCTTTCTGGCAACTGTCCTTCCTGAATCTGACTTACAACCTGAATTTATAATCTTTATTGATCTACATGCTGACAAGTAATTTTCAGTAAATATGGGTCGTCGGTGCCCATATTTGCGCTTTGGTCAGTAGAAATATGAGCTTTTGGTGTTGTGTGATGAGCAGGCAGAGAACAGACCCCAGAGTAGCAAGCATACAAGAGGAGAAATGGAAGATGAAAGCTGAAGCATGTTCACTTTCAATTAAGCTTCCTTTGTACATATTTCACTTAATCACCCAAGGTCATGAGTTCACAAGACATCCTTTTATAGTATTTCCAGATGTTTATATTTTTACAAACGCCTATATGAGTATGTTTATATGTATACATGAGTTTGTGTGTACTTGAGTTTGTGGAAATGTGTGTGTGTGTGTGTGTGTGACTGTTTGTGGTGGAGGTGGTGGGTGGGGGAGGGAGAGAAAAACAGGCATCTCAAAGGCTGGTAAAGAGCACAACCACTAAAGAGTTACATTTTCCTGGATTTTCTTCCAGTTCTGACTCTGGCATTTACTAGGCATGCACTTGGCCAAATGACGGAAACTCACTGATTCTCAATCATCTCATCTTAAGATAGGGATAATAAAATCCCAGCCTCATAGTCTTGTTGTGGCTGTTGAGATAGTGAACGTACAGAATTTATTTAGCACAATTCCTGGCACCCAGTCAGCACACAGCCAGTGATGCCACAGGTAAACTAGGATGAATCATTTATGTCCCAGCTTTTACAAATAAATTATTACAGAGGACAATATAGAAAGACACTGGGAGTGCATAGAGGGGAGGATTATATTCAGAACAGACTCTTCTCAATGTCTTACCTTCCTTTACTTGGATTATCTTTATTGAGCCAGAAAAATTCTCTTCCAAACCACTAATCTTGTAATGAAGAGTCTAGAAATCTGTGAACACTTTCCTCCTACTGGAGGTAGCATACTTAGTGATCAACCTTGCTCTTTAGGTTTGATTAGAATCGTTCAACTATTGCCATAGGAACATACATGTTATACAATAAAGTGCCCCTAAAGACTCAAAGGGATCAATATTGGGTCCAATGTTTCATATGTCATAAATAAACAGGTGTCTTGAAATACACAAGTTCTGTTTACAAATGATCTGAGCATTTTTACAATGGTGTCAGCATTACAGTTATCATTTTATTTTCCTTCAACAGATTTGATTGATTATAATACAAAATCCGACCTTGATGAAAAACAATCTCTGCAAACTCAATTCTTTCCTTCAAAAAATTCACATGCTAAACTCAAGTGATGTTTCACAAACGTTGGTCATTTTTGTGACACCTCAACAGTTTTTACCATATCTGAGCAGTACCTACATTCTTATTTACTATATGTTATTTTCTTTAAACCAATTCATTATTTTCACTTAAATTTTAAAAAGGAAAATTTATATTATTACTATAATAAACAGTAGTAGAAGAAAATGGAAAACCAAATCATGAGCTATATATATAAAAACATGTGCACCCAATGAAAACAATCCATTATTTTAAAATAAAAATAAGATAATGATTAAATCAATATCCTCCCATCATGGACTTTTCTAAGACCTGTCTAGTTCATACCTCAGTTACCCTTCCAGCTTCTTCTTTCATGCTGCTCCCCCCACTCTGTTTGCAGGAATCTAAATGTTATTCCATTCTTTGTACTTCTTATGATCCCTCATCACAGGGCCTTTGCACTTACCATTACCTCTGTCTGGGCACTCTTTTCTCCTCTCTGTACCTAGTTAGCAATGATTTCTTCTTTATACCTTTTTCAAAGAAGTCGTCCCTAATCTCTCTGATCAAATCAAATCACCCTGTTATACGTTTTGCCAAAAATAATGATTTTTCATTTGATTCTGTGAATCTGACTACTCTCTCTCCCATTGGCTTCTAAGTTTTGAGAGGGCTGTGATTATGAATGATTATGCACATCATTTTGTCTGTAGAACTCGTATCATGCCCAACTCACAATAAATGCAGACCATGTTTTGTTCAATAAGTGAATAAAAGAATAAATGTACTTCTACTATATTTTTGAAAACATAAGGAGGTAAAATCATATATATATTTATATATTCTATATATATATTTAGAATAGCCATATCCTTTACTCCTCTTATTCTGCATTTTTTTACTCCTAACCATGTTATATTTGTATTTGATAACCAACCAAATGACAGTTAGATAAGGATTTTCAGATATTGCTATATTTTTCAAGAGAAAGGCTATGTTTGCTTTCTCAGGTATAAGAGGGATTTTCAAGGTGATTTCGTTGTTCAGAATTTTTATTTTTGGAATCCTTGACTGTGCCAAATCCTCTCAGGCAGTGCCATTTCAGCACTGGTGCGCCATTATTTTCACATTAGCTCTCTAATTTGGACATAAAGAATCTCTCTTGGTTGTAAATTCAACAAATGACTTACATAACCATTGAAATAAATATCAAAGTTTCTCCAGGGACCACCAACAATCATATCACATATTCCACAGTTGTGAAAACTGGACGGAAGGAAAGTTTTCAAACTCACGTAGTTTATATTCATGAAGATTTCATAGTACACAAGGCATTTTCACATAGTTTGTGTGATTCAATTCTCCCACAAGTACTAAAAGTTGGGCAAAGCAAGTACACATATCCCCTTTCAATAAATGTAAATCCTCAGTAAAATGGCCAAGATCTTATGAATATTTTATGGTAGGCATTCTAGTTCCAGGAATCATACTATCCGAGAGTTTGTTAAAGTGGACTAGATATCAATGAAATTCAGGGAACTCGGAAATGAGAACTGGGAGGACCTCCATCCAGACAGAACATTGAGTCTAGTAAAGGAAGGAGTTTGGTTAGAAAAGAATCACAGGGTCTGTGCACCAAAGATTTCAGTGAATGATGGGGAGCCATTAGAGCGTTTGCAGATAGGAACAACAGGGACAGTGTGTAATCATTTGCGAAGTAAGCATCAAAGAAGAAGGGCTTGTGAGAGGGAGATTAGTGGTAAGGAAGTGTCTGTGAGATCTAAGAGACTATTAAGGTCACTTCCCAATCAAATGTACCTGAGGCACAGGAAAAATAGGGTTGTAGACTCAAGGGATTTGTAGAAGTATCCACAATTTTAAGGGAGAGGCTAGTATTAGGTGTGCCAAGGATGTTCAGGGATCATCCTATGAAATAGCTGAGGTTGAATTCCGTGAGACGAAAGGGGACCGCAATGAAGAGGGTGGTGAGAACACAACTGCCAGCAGCTGCAAGGAGGTGAGAGATGGAAGAGCGTGTGGAGGAGGAGGAGGTGCACAGCATAAAGTGGCGAGACTGAGAAGGAGCTGCTCTGGGAGATGTGCGCTGTGGGAAGGACCGTTACTGGCTCAGCGGGTGTCTAGCTTTTGCCTAATAGTTTCCAAATCTGTAGAGAAACAAAAGCCCAGAAACATAGCGTTAGCACACGTAGAAATACATAGTTGGGCTTGCATTACCTTTGTAGCCATGAAAGTTACAGCCAAGTAACAAATGAGTAAGAACCTCTGCACTGCTTTCTTTTCATCTGCTGAAGAAAATCAACAAAACTGGACTAGGGATGTCCTATTACTTTTCTTAGAAGATAAGAAAAAGTAATAGCATTCATGAAAGCTTACTTTTCAATAGCACTTCCCAAAGGAGAAAGTAGCAGGAGAAGGAAATAAAAAAGGAATCCTGATGAAGACAAAAAGAAATCTCAGAAAGCTTGGTAGTCAAGGATTGCTCAGATTAAATGGACCTTACTTTATTCTTTTCCTTCCCTCACTTTGTCATGGAATTCATGAAGAGTAGACGGTTTGAAATAAACTGAAAACAATTTGATTTTTCTCACTACATGTGATTTCCTCTGTGCACAGCTAGGAACCTGACTTTTGGAGACACAGAATAAACAAAGGTTCAGAGGCGTTCACTAGAGCAAAGGGAGATGAGATGTGCATAAGAGAGAAACACAAAACACAGGTGTTCATTGGGACGTCGTTGGGGAAAGAGGCTATCCGGGCAGAGACGGTTAATTCTACTCGGAACCGTCACAGACTATCGCAAGGGTTGCATGTAAATTGGACCCAGAGGGTTGTGTAGAATTAGTACAGGTGGGGAAGGAGCCCAAGGAGTCAGCATAAAACCAGACATGTTAACATAGATGGCAATTTCCAGGGAAGGTGTCTTTGTGATGGATAAAACTGTCAATTCAGGAGGAAAAGGAAATATGCGAGGTCTTTAAATCTTCTGAAGGACCTGCTAAAAGGCATTCGCACTATATTGCTTACTAACTCCTTTGCGGGGATCCACGAAAGCTTCTGTCTCTCCTGCACACTCAGGGGATATTGCGGTGTGTCAGGGGGTCACAGAAGCCCTTGAGCCATCAGTAAGTTCTGATATTAGGCAATGGGAACTACATGACAACCTGCAAGTAAAATGATAAAATACAAATAATTACTTTGTTCAATGTGAATCTCATCATAACCAACTAGAATTCTGTATACAACATGAACTTGAAATTCTCATAGTACTTCCTAGGTGTGAAATGAATCAAACTCATCTCTTTTTTCTTTTATTAATTAATTTGAGAGAGGGAGAGGGGATGGAAGAGATATAGGAAAGAGAAACATCTTATTTATTTCTCAACTTCTTTATGCATGTATTGGTTGATTCTTGCATGTGCCCTGACCAGGGATCGAACCCACAATCTTGGGGCATTGGGATAGCACTCTAACCAACTGAGCTACTCTCCAGGGCTGAAACTTCTCTCTTGAAGAGGGCTGGACAACTCCAAGGGTGGATGCTTTGAAGAAGTAAACATCACCAATGTGAGCATATGTCCCTGATTGTGTGTATTGTGTGAAATAGGCCTTCTGAGAAGTATACTGTTTAAAACAAAAAGAATATATCTATCTTGTGAGCTGAGAAAAATGACTGGGTTTTGTTCCTCCCATATTATTTGCATAAGGAGATTTTTATCACTCAGACATTTCTTAAATTAGAAAACAGCTTTCACAGATTTTACCCTTTGAAAATGACAATAGCTAATCTCTTTGCATTCATGAGCCAGGCCTGCATTGCCAAATATCTCAGAAGGGAAAGAGTAAACTGTTTTTCAGAGACCCTCCACAATAGATGAGATAGGAAATGAATTTCATGGAAGCTCAGCTCCCTGGAGGGTAATAGTTTGCCATCATATATAACATTATTCTGACATCATATCATTATCATTATTATTTTCTTGTGCAACCAACCTAAAACAGTTGGAAAAATTTATCAATTTTATCAGTTATGGATCTTAATAAAGAATGTGTGTTCCTTTCTTAAGATCATTAAGCTATGAAAGACACATTTTATTTTAAGTTATAAATGCAGGCACTGAATATTTAACCTATCAAGTTAATGTATACTGGGGAAAAAATTAAGCAATATGTAATTCAAACAAGATAATTTTCTTAGGTCAGTGTTTATTAAATTAAGATAGCAAATTATTGACATATTATAAACATGTTTAATAATATATAACAGTACTATTACAAGTTTAAGCATGATTAGAACTTTAAAGTCAAAATATAACCAGAGACTATTTTCTACATATTATGCTTGAGGTACCAGTGATACATATTTAATGTTAGTATAGACATATGTATTTTTCTTCACCCCAGTTTTATGAGAGAACTGAATATGTATGTTCAAGTCTCTTAAAGTTTTAATTTTAAAATTCTCTTAGGTATTTTCAAGCAAGCTTAAGAGTCAGTTTTTAAAAGTTGGGAATTTAAAATTTTGTCTTTTATTGACAAATTTCTCCCTAAATACCCTAGAAACCAGTATTAAAATTTTTAAGGAAACACTATTGTTTATGTTTGCTATAACTAGTAGAACTATAAATGTAAAAGGGTGAAAGTAATGTAAATTAAACTTCATGAGTCTGACTTTTAAATATTGTGCATAAGAAAAGGAATAATGTGAAAATTTTGCCCTGGCTGGTATAGCTCAGTGGATTGAGCGCGGGCTGGGAACCAGAGGGTCCCGGTTCGATTCCCGTCAGGGCACATGCCTGGGTTGCGGGCCGGGTCCCCAGTGAGGGCCATGTGAGAGGCAACCATACATTGCTGTTTCTCTCTCTCTCTCCATCTCCCTCCCTTCCCCTCTCTCTAAAATAAATAAATAAAAATCTTAAAAAAAAAAGGAATAATGTGAAACTTTTAATGTCTTTTATTTAAGAAATAGATAGTAGTATTGCTAATAATTGTCAGTAGAACCATGAATGAAATACACCTTCATCAATCAAAAAGCATCAGTCTCAGAGACTGCCATAGTGAGAAAAAAACCTTAAGTTCTCCATTGGTCAACGATGTTTTTTGTTTTGTTTTTTTTTAATGTTAGCTTTAATCACTACAAAAACAAAAACAAAAAAAACCCTCCAGCACATTAAAAAGTAAACAAATACCTCTTCTAAGGTTTCTGGTAGGAGATGTCAAAGAGTTTTCTTGATATATGTACTACATTTCTTTTTATCATTTAAAAGATTGATTGTTATTTGTCTATTAGCTCGCAGTTAAGTGATTTTTTGATGTTCTGTATGCATCATCGAGTGGCTGCTCACTCCTATTTTCCTTCTACTTCAGGGAAAACCTAAATAAGTAAATAAGCAACTCCCATTATATTGGTGCTAGTTTCATGACCCTTTGCAGTAACCCCAGCTGTGAGTCTGAGCACCAGAAAGCCACTGAATGAAACCACACAGCCTCACTGGACTGTATCCAGAAGTCCGGCTGTGTGTGCTGGGACTCCCGCAGCCTGGCTACACAGGACCCCCTCCAGCACTGGCTGACCCAGTCTTCTTTCTCAGGATTCGATCGTCTGCCTTCTCTGCTAATCTCCTATTCTCCAGCTGCTAGCCAATTTTCTTATCTTGGAGTTTTAGGTATGACCTTATTCTCCATTACCAGCAGCAAAATGAAGAGCAGAATCAATGCTCTGTAATGGGTCCAAGGAGTGTTACTCCTTTCCAGAGAAAGACAATGAGTTCTCTCCTCCTCTCCAGCTGTGTCATAAATGGGAGCTGCAGGATCCAGGCTCCTAGATCTGATGGAAGGTGTCCACAAAGGTTCTGTGCCCCTCTCCAAACTTGGAGAGAGGTAGCTAACAGCGTTTCAATCACTAAATTGCCAATTGCTCTAACTCGACTAGGAGCAGCATGAAATTGCTCCACAACTCGAGAACAGACAAGAGAGCCTGACCCTGTCTGGCCCACGTGTTCCTTGGCATAAGCACCAGAAGACAATTACTGTGCAGCTCTCTTCAAAGCATATCCTACCCTACCCGTCAGTGAGGAAGGTCCTATCCATTTCCAAAACGTGTCTCCTGGAACATTGTTGTTACTTAGGCAAATCCATGTTGTCTGTTCAAAGGGAGAACTCTTCATGGTGTGCACAAGGACAATTTACAAAGGAGGAGCCCATGTTTTAGTTGGCATTGTTCATGTTTACCTGCGGTATCATTCTTTTTGGGGTCCCTGTAATTCAAATCAGTTGAGACCACTTTACCTTCAGCCCTGGAGGCCCATTACCTTTGGTCCTTCTTTCTGGTCCATGTGTTAGAACAGTTTCTCTCCTTGCATTGTCGATACGTATGTTGTTAAATCCCAGCAGATTTTGTTTAGCTACTCTTAAAATAACATACTTCATAGCTTTAATTTGATTCATCCCTCTGAAGAGACATGTTTTGAGTGTGTGATTTCATGATGCAATGAATTGAAATACAGGTACTAGTTTTTGATTAGTTGACCATTCACTCCCGTGTAAAGCTAACACTTAGGAAAACATATTAGATCCTCCTTTAGTAACCTTCCACCTGTTGTAGAATGGTTTTCCTTACCAAAACCTTGTGAATCAAGTACTATTATTGATGCCCTTTATAGTGTTCAATAGAATGAAGGGGAGCTCTATACTAAGTAACTTACTCAAGGAAAAGCAGATAGTAAAAGGCTGTACTTGGACTCGAGTCCAGGGCATCGGGCTCCAGGGCTCATGCTCTTTACTGTGCCCCAGTTCAAGGTTAGCTCTTCCTACTTCTTGTCAAATTCCTAAGGAGATGATCATGTCTCACCGTTTGAGTGGGGTCAGTCCACTCTCAGTTCCGTCCCATTGTCGTCCTACTAGCTCACCAGGTTTGAAATAGAAAGCATCCACCCTGAGGGTCCCTGCCAAAATGTAAGGGCATGAAAGAATTTTCCATTTTTTGGCTGCCCAAAAAACTGACAAGAAGACATTTCAGGAGAGAAAAAAGATTTTGAATTATTAAAAGTTTCAAATTCCTAATCAGAAGCACAAATAGCAGTAAGATTTAGCAGAGGCCTTCTGAATTTTTCTCTCTATTCCTGAGACAGACCTCATTGATCCTCCATCGGCTTGTCATCACGGACGTCAAAAGTTAGACATGCGGACTGTGGGGCTGCAAAGTCTCTAGTCGTCAAAGCTTGCTTCCTTCCTCTAGGTTGCAGCTTCTGGGAAGCAATATCATATTTTCAAGGGTGAGTTACATCGAAAAGCAGTTATTTATAGAAGCCATCCCTCATGCCGTTCTTACAGACTGCAGCTTCCAGAGAAAGTAAAAACTCTCATCTGCTGTGGTTTAGAAAACTACTTTCTGTGTATTCCTGATTTTTTTTAATTTCACCCTTTTCAGTATACTTATACCTTTGATGTTTGATACACTACCTCCTCCATCATTAATAGAATGTATACCTTTTGTATTTTCTTTACCCTGGAGTTCTTGACACTAGCGGCACACTGAGCAGGACAGTTCTTTGCTGTAGGAGACTGTCCTGAGTACTACAGGATGCGTAGCAGTGTCCTTGGCATCTACTCCCTGGATGCTCATTTCTACAACTCTCCCGCTCCTCACCCTCATTGTGACAACCAGATGGGTCCCTACCTATTGCTGAGTGTCTCCTGGGAGACCTCTCCAAGCTACTATCCTAGGTTGTGAACTTCTATCTTAAAGCCTAATAAACTTTCTGTTTCCTAAGTGGATGCAGGTTATCTACATAGTTTTTAGCATTAAATTTTACTGCAGGCAGAATTTAATGTGTTCATGCATACAGGTGATGACAGGCAGTTATATAGTGTTTCATGGACTTTGGATTTAGACTCTGCTTCTACTCCTTAGTAAGTATGTAACATCTCTTCCCTCAGCTTCCTTGATAAAGCTGAGGCCATGACCTTGTATTGATTATTTTCTTTTGCTCCCCTAGGTTGTCTCCACCCTTCTCCTCCCTGTCTGGGAGACTGACCTCCTAGGGCTGATGCCATTTTTTCAGAATAGGAATGTGAGGTTCTATGATCTTAATAACCAATTAGCCTGCAATTGCAAGTCTGTAGTGTACAGACGGCATGGGTTTCATAACCAGAGCACCTCCTGAAATCTCACCAGTGATTATAACATGAATACAGTACTCACTTCCTATTTTAATAGTACTACCACTTAGGAGAGTGTTATAATCTTTATTTAATGTTTCTTATGTTTCTAGAACTACTTAGTCCTGCATGTGTTTTATTTAATTCTAAAAAAAAATTGTATAAAGGTTTTCATGGCCCCTCTTTAACAGATAAAGAAATTCAAGCCACAAGGTTTCTTTGTGCGCTATTCTACCCCTTGAACGTTCCTTCCGGAATCTCTGATTAATTGTCCCCTCCCACCAGTGGCACTTCCTTGTAGATGCCACATCATCTGAGAGGACACTGCTTGTTACATGTCATCTAAAGCCAGCCTCCTATACCTATATTTTCTATTTATTTTATCTCTATATTTGTTTACTTCATGTTTTTCTGCCTCTCCACCATGGAAAATACCATAATTTCTAGCAATGAAAGTTGCCATATAAACCAAAAGATTGTAGTTAAAGTAAATCATAATTTTGAAAAATGCTTAGCTAAAAATTCCTCTAAACTGCTTATCTGAATTATTCTTCAAGCATTAATAATACAGGACAACAAATTAAACACTATGACTTCTTAAAAGAAAGCATGTTCAGAAAACTTTTTTGGAAGATATGAAAACATGAATATCCTGGAAAGAAAAATCTTGCTAAGCAACCAAAGCAATATAAAGTAGAATGAGATAATTTGTAATTGCTGACCAAAGTTACATAAAGTTTGATTTTTAAAACAACAGAAAAAAATTCTTACATTGGACATGAGATGCAATTTTATTATGAGATATATTAAAGATTCAAGTGGATATTGCTTCAATAGTGATGAACATTGTAATTTTGACTGTTTCTCCTGATTTTGACCTATATTACTACTCTTCTAGTCTACCATAACTTAAGATATTAAATTGAAAAATTCTAATAAAAATAGGATTCCATCCACAATAAATTAATATGAAAATATCAGTGGATTCATACTAGCAAGCAAACTTATTATTCTATATATGTAAAATACCCTTTTCCCTGACGTTTTCTCAAAGTTCCCAAAAGTTAGACCAATGAAAGTAAGTAGGATCTGCTCTAATGCTGCCTCTGTATTTAGGAAATACAGGAGAAAAACATAATAAGGAGGATTATGCACTCTTCACTATTTGCAAACATTCTTGAATGTCCCTCATATTGATATGCTTAATAATTTAAATAGTATGAGGTAAGCAGTAAAAATTGAGTACTATGTAATGAACCAAAATGTATTTGCCAAACCCAATGGTCCCTTTTTAGTTTTTAACATCTTAGAATTTTCTACAGTCTTTAATTAATCCTAGTAATCCTTTCTTTTGACCTCATTTTTTCCTCTCTCTTTTGCTTTTTTTTTTCCTCTTTATTACTCTTTCTTTGCTGGTTTCTCTTTAGGCTTCTTTATTCAAAGTACAAATATTTCTCCAGTTTTTATTCTATCTTTGGCTTTTAAAAATATCTATCTATCTATCTATCTATCCATGTACCTACCTAGCTACCTATCTATCAATTAATCTCTATTTTCTCCCATTGGAATACCATTTCCTTCTTAACCACTTTTTTCAAGCAGCATTGGTATTCTCATCTCTAGATCAAACTCCACATGGGCTCTTTGTATAATTAAAATCACAAAATTGTGTAATTTTGTGTAATAGCCCTCTCATGTGGATAGTCCAGTATGTACAGAACTAAGCTCCTCATTACCCCTGAAACCGTTATCTTCTCAGTTCCCTCCCTACACAAATGAACCCACCATTCCTCCTATCCTAGAGGTAAAACCTCAGACAGATTTTATTCCTTATTCTCTCAAAACAACCACAGTGAATCCGTATTTAAATAATGTGATTCTAAATACCAAAATATCTTTCCCACCCTCTCTTTAACATTTCCTTTCAGTGTGACACTAGCTATTATACAGTCTCTACTAGGTGATAGGCTAACTTAACCTAGTTAGTTAGTTAGTTAACCCTAACTTAGAGTTCTGTGCTGCAGGGCACTTATACCAAATAGGCATGACGTGTAGTTGTTGAAGTAAATGGTTTACAGAGGCTGTATAATTTTGTTTTGCTTTGTTTTGTTTTGTGGTCTTTGCCTTCAAAAGAAATATAAGCTCAAATTTGGAGCTCCCATTCTAATAAGTCACATGGCTAGAAAATAGACAACTGTATTAGAACATCAGTTTTTAAAAAGTGAAAAAAAAAAAAAACCTCTACATGATGTGATTTTCTGCCACCCAAAAATTTAGACTTTATATTAATGATTGTACAGGTTGGAAACACCCTATTTACAGATTGATGTAACAAAATAGCAGCAACTCATGGAAAGTAATAACTTCAATTCAAAAACTGGGCAAGGGAAAAAAGAGTAACATTTGCTGGTTGCTCTGCATTGGCAACTCCTGTGACGGAAACCATACACAGGCACTTCGATTTACACCTTAGGATGGGCTGGAGAAGGGATGGCGGTTTATGGCGTTTTACACACGGGAAAGCTTTCATATTTTCATTGCTTGGTGATCACACATCTAGTAAATGTCTCCCCTGAAACTCAAATCTAACTTTTTCTTTTAAAATCACATTTGCGGAGGTACACCTAATAATATGTAACAGGCTTCTGTCTTACCAGGCACTGTAGATAAAATTTAAGAGCAAAAAAAAAAATGTGTTGTATTACATTTGGGAAATTTTAAATGAGAAATAAAAGTTTTGGTTAAGCTAAAGCACCTTCAGATCTCTAAAAGCATCAATCTTGTTTTACCTTGCCTGCAGGCATTTATACAAACTGTTTCTCTACCTAGTAAAATGAAAGCATAATGTAACAACAAGTGAACGGTGTTGGAATCATTCCACATTTATTAAGTTAACAATCAAAAACCGAGTGCATACTATGTCAAGTGTTTCCTCTGTTTCTGGTGATGACAGTCCGGTGAGAGAAATGTGTTCATCACATGGATATTTTACTTATCGGCTGTGTGACTGTGGAAACTCTGCTTCTATCTCTGAGTCTCTGAATTTAGGAATTCTTACACTATCAGACTGCTGTGATGAATACATATAGAAACACTGTAATGGGCCTAGCACAGTAAAGGAGGTCGCCTTAGATTTGAGTTTCAGCCATGTTTTTTTCTTCATTTTTTTCTTTTTCTCTTTGTTACCTCTGAACTTTCCTAACTCTTACTCATCACTTAGCAATTTTATCATACATCATTCTTTATTCAGGAAAGATTCCCAGAAATTCTAGCACAAAATGAGGTATTATTTTTATGTATATTCCCATACCAATCTGTGGTATGGGAATATACATAATATTCCCATACATAATATTTGTAATATTATCATATTACAAATAACATTATTTTCACATTATTTGGTAATCTACATATTTTTGTATCTAAAATTACTGCAAAGTTCCTAAAGGTAGGGTACGTTTGGTGCTGCTCACCCACATGTTCTGGCACCGGCCACATTCCTAGACCACAGGGGCCCCGAAATAAGTGTTTTAGAATGAATGTGCTTGGGGTAGAGAGAAGTTGTACGGAGGCGGGCGGTGGACTTCATGGCAGCTGTTTCCATATTTCAGCACAAATTGGGTCTACAGCGGATGTCACAGGAAGGCCATCATCACCCCAAAAGCCATCTGAACGCTGTAGTTCTGTGTTGCCTTCCAGTTGAGCAGTTTCCTTAGTGCGAACGGCAAACCGGCTGCTTGCACTCTTTCTGGGATATTATTAAAAAGGTCTGTATAGTAGGGGAAATGGCGGACCCAAGAAAATCCCTAGACACCAAATAGAAATGCATTACCTAGCTTGATTTTGCTTAGGAAAATGTACTTGGTAAATAAAATCCAGAAATAGAGCATTTACCATCTCATTATGTGTACGGATTGAACGACCCTGACGTTTACAACTTGTGGACTCAGGCAATAATGGTTACAACACGTGACGATTCACATTCTTTCATTATGCTGCCTGTAACGATGGAAAACTTAAAGCTGCTAAACTTATTTTCCTTTCCTCCAAGGAAGTGAATAAGTTCACTTTTGGGATGACTTTCGAAACATTTTCATTCTTGCAACTTCAGCCTTTACTGTTATTATTCCTCTTTTCATAATTAGGGGTAGAATGTAAGGGGAAACTACCATGTACCACCTTCTTCCCAACACAGAAACCTAGAGAGGATGGTCCTTATTCAAAGGAAATAGAAACCAAACAAACCAGAGGAAAATGAAAAGAACAACAGCAACAAAAATAATAAGAGATAGAAGTTGGAAAAGCTTTCAAAACTTGTGAAGCTTTAATACTGTGTATTTGACCTATCTCTGTGGACTGTGCATCGGCGGGGAAAAGGCATGTCATTGCTCTGAAACTGTCTTTTCTAATTAAGTGCATCCATGCATTGTTATAAATCTGTTTCCCAGTCTTGCCTTCTCACTGAAAGATGCAGACACAGGGGAACTACCCTCACTGCTTTCTATCAGCTCAGATAAGATAGTTTCTTTTAGCCTGACAGTGACAGCTTAATGAAGTGGAGGCCAAGACGCAAGCAAATGAGAGAAAGGCTGGTAATGACCATACCTGCTACTTAAAATGGACAAGGCAGAGAATGACTTGAAGCTACGTTTTGATTCCCTTAAGGCAAGGGTCGTGAGACTAAGGTAGAAAGACTGCTTCCTATGGATGATTTATGGAAACTACTCTCACGACTTTATATATCCAACTTAAATATGGCCTAGTTAAGTAATTGAAGCTATAGCATTTTTTAAAAGAAAAAAAGCTATAGGTTCTCCCTGCTCTACCCTCTGCATTTTGGTAAATGAAGAGGATGACTGGATCTCAGTTCCCATCACCTAAACTTGCATTGTTTATTGTGATTCCAGACATGCTCTGCCGTTGAATTTTTTTTTCTTTAATTTAAGGAGAGATGTACATTGAGTAAACTGAAAATTGGCCCAAGCCTTTACTCAAAACATAGCAAATAATTATTAGCATTCATTTCTCCGTTAATGTTTTATTTTGTTTTTCACATGCCCCCGCCCTTCCTTAGCCTCTGCGGAGGAGAGAGAATGGAGAAAACACTGGGAAGGGCCTCCGGTTACACACTCAGATCACTAACTGTATGCAGCAAGTACTCAAAATCTCATCCAAAACTCAGAACTGTGAGAGAACCACAGTGCTAACTTTGGTGAAAGAGATGATGGTTGTGGTAAAAACGTTTTAAGAATATAAAATGTAATCTGCACCCATATTGAACAGAATCACTAAGCTCTAATAAAAGGATCACCTACCTATGATTTCATTCCTGATTTGTGACCATTTACAGTGACTATTTGGGAACTGGGTCTCTACATTTAAGCCACCAGTACCCTCCAAAATACACAAGTCATCCTGTAAAATAATTGCAGATGGACAAACATAAAGACATTGCCCATTCTAGGATTTTTACACAATATCTAAATGTGGAAAATACCATTAGGGTTACTAGTAGAAGAGAACTTGATTTTCACCAACGACTGGCTACATTTGTAGTTAATGTCACTCTATGTCCTCAAGGCATTTTGGAGCTGACACTAAGGATTCCGCTGGAATCACAATTACGGAAAGGTTGCTGCTACAGCTTTAGGGTAAAGGAAAACCATGCCTGAAATTCTGTTCTTAAATCACTTTAAACCAGGTGCTTCATCTTCATACATGGCAGATTTCTGACCTCTGTTCTGCTTCCACCATTTTCTGTTTATTCTCTTAACTAGAACCACAGGAAAGAACATTGAGACATATTAAATAAATTCACTCTTTCATTTAAACTTAAGGGATACACACTACTTCACGGTCACTGAATATTTATCAAAAGCCAAGATGAGAGACACATTACTAAGAGATGATTACTTTGAAATGCATAGTCAGTCCATCAAATCTTCCATATATTGAAGTATATTCTTTGATGGTACCAAATCACTAGAAATCAGTGTGATTAGTAATTTCATTGCTAATTCAGGAAAAAATGCATTTATTTTGCCATTACTTTGTGATAAAAGTATGATAAAAACAGAAATCTAAGGAACTCATTGAGGGATCCACTGTGACAATTTTTTTTAGCTAAAATTGAATAATTGCTATAAGATGAAAAATAATTTTTAGTTACTTAAGTCAATAAAGCTTACTTATTTCTTTCATCTGAGTCTTGCTGGGCAGCCCTCCATTTGGTAATTGAGAGACTCAGGCTCTTTCTGTCTAGTGGCTTTCTCACCAGGGGGGCCGCCAAGGCCCCTGCCTGGCGGACGCTCCCCACCTGGACCAGAGGGAGGAGAAAGAGCACGGGAGATCGTATGAAAGGTGTTTTAGAGACTGTCCCTAGATTGAATAAACCACACTTCTTTCTGCATTATGTTGAAAAGAACTCATGGCTCCATCTGACTGCTGGGCAGCATAGGAGGGTGGGGGCTGTGTTAGAACACAGCAGAGCATACGGAGGAAGGTGGTGTCCTTTCTTTATTGATTTCAAGTGCTGAGCTCCAGGAGGATTCTCACTGAGCAACTTGATGATATTGATTTTCTTATGGATAATGGTTATTGTGTAAAGAACAGATCTCATTTGCCGTAATAAGTGTGTAAGTCACTGTACTAGATTTTGATGTACATTATCTTCAATAAGGTTGTCTGTCTTCATTCATTAGCTGATAGATTTATCATATATTTTATGTACTTAACTGAACTAATTGATACCTACTGTAATGAATTCATGAACAATAAGTTAATAAGCATACAAATAAATAAATGCATACACAATTACATAGATGGGTGGATGGATAAATAACTAGGTTGAGGATAGATAAATCAATGTATAGCCTTTATTATGAATGATACAAAGTACTGGGTGCTAAGTGTGGAAAGATAACAGACTCTTCCATGCAGTTTTCTTACACTTTGATGGAAAGATATTAAGTGAGGTGCATGCAATGATAGACAAAAGCATGAGCAGCATTCATGTGTTGAATCTATTAAACACATACAAGGACAGAGAGAGATGGAAGGGTTTTTTTGTTTTGTTTTGTTCTGTTTTACAGGGCATAAGGTTTCCCTTCTGTCAATGGAAACTTCTTGAAGCAGGGGAATCTTAAAAATTTAAGTAAACAAAGGTGGAAATATTGCAGATGTCTGGAGAGTCCTGTATAAAGACGATACAACACAACAGAATGTTCCATGTTTGGGAAACTGCCGTGGAAGTTCAGTGTGGTACAACATCATGGGGTCAGTAACAGCGGGCCGTTCGCAGAATAAGTGGGAACCCACACTGTGATCCAGAGTTTTATAAAATTGCCTAAACATCCTGATTTAGTGGGTGGGGCTTTGTCATCTTTATTTTTTAGCAAACACTCCCAGGTGATTCTTTTGCAAATAATTAGATAAAACTTTATGGAACACAGCTCGGTAATAAGAATCCATTCAAAACATTTACCAGGTTGAAAGATTTATTTTGAAAATAATAAACACATTGGTAGTTGAGTGAAGAAATGCATTCGAACCAAGTGGAAGTAGGCAAGAATACAAGCTAGGAAGCTGTTGACTAATCTAGGTGAGAAATGATGGGTGTCTGACTGAAGGTACTGCTAGGAGCAGACAGAAGAGGCAGAAAAAAAAATAAAGAAGAATGAACTCGATAATACAAAAGCCATCTCTTGTGTATACGGCAATCCTTTCATACCTTAAATAATTTAGTTCTCACATATCCGAACTGAGCATGTGTTATCTCCTTTTGCAGCTGTAGAAACTTTCAGAGACAGTTTCTATAACTTGTCCAATATTACCTGGAAGGAATTGGTTGCACGGGATTCCAGCCCACACTGACTTCCAGGCTCACTCTTGCCCACGTCATGATGGGCTGCCTCTCTGTGAGGCAGAGGATATGAACCCTACTTTGGAACATTTTGCCTGAGAAGGGAGGATAAGAGACAGGCCTGTCACTAGATAAAATGTAAAGTCTAGGGAGGTGTTTCTGTGGTTGTCACTGTGATTTTTAAGAGGGAGTCAATTTGAGACCATTTATTTGCCGAAGGCAATATGTTGGTAGCATGGAGACAAGGAAGAGTAGGAAACTTTACACGACACGGTCCTGGAGAGGCAGGAGGAGACGAGAGCGGAAGCACAGTGAGAAGACAGGCTGCATGACTAAGATGGGAATGTTCTCTCCGGGTCAGAAGAGCACTGTGTGTTCAAATTGCGGGAAGGCACAGAATGTTGGGGAAGGAAGCTGAACTTCCAGATAGCCTGTATTCTCTGCAGCATAATCATGTTTGTAATGAGAGACCAAAGCACCTAAGCTATATTGGAAAAAACATGACGTTCACAGAAAGCCAATACGTGGGACAAAACATGGCAACCCAGATGTAGAACCCTCATGTGGTCAAAGAGAAATGACTGGTTTAGAGCTGTAGGAAACGGCTGAGATGGATACATGGTGTTTTTCTGAAAGTAGAAGGGTTGCGGGTAATAAAAACTACCAGGATAGGGCCATGAGGATAGGTGAAGGAAGTTTTCTCTGGAATTGGATCAACAATTAGTGGAAGGCACAGAGAAAAACTCAGTGAAAGGAACACATTGGAAATATTGTGACAGATATAGAAAACTTTTTAATAGAAACTGATCAAATACAGTGTGCTTTCTACATAATAAATCATTCTAAGCATAACTTTAAATCAGAAATGACCAATCTGAAGCAGAAGTGCTATTACTTCTCTCCCATAGCAGGTATTGCTAATCGATCTTAGCATTCACTCATTCAAGAAAAAGACAGCCTCACATTCCATTTTTAACTTAGCACTCTAGACAACGACATTGTTGTTACATTACCTTAAATCTATTTACTATACTTGCTGTTTGATAAAGAGTTTAGGTAGGCAATTTTGTAATAATAGCATTGATCATTTTGATTCCATTGGTTTATGGTTTCTAAAGTGGTATTAATATAAAATACTCTTAATACTGGAATTATTTTTAAGGTTATTTAGAAATTATACTCATTATGAAGGCAATCTGAAGGATACAAAAAGCATCAAATTTAAATATTTATCACTATTGCATTTCTTTCTAAAAGAACATTATCTGTATATATCTTGATATAATTTTAATTGGTCTATTGGAGTACTCAGAAATATGTGGACTAGAAAAAGAATTAGTAGAGAAAATGAGAAAAATCACAAGATTACTTAATACAGAACAAAAACACCCTGAATGTGTAAAAGTGCCTTTACTCTGTAAGATTCCTGATGACTAGAATCCCTCTGAACTCCTCTTCCTGGCAGCAGAAACGGAGCAGTCTGTTCTGTAAACACCGATACCATGAAGACAGACTCCGCGCCATGTTCTCCATTAAGCTTTCGTTTGCTAACCTTGAATCACCTGAGGCAGGGGGAATGTCTTTTGAGAGCAAGACAGGGGGAAAGAGGCAGTTTATAAAAATATTTTTAAACTAGTTTTCTTCAGATTCTTGTTGTTAATTTTACCTTTTCTGTACAGAAAACTTAATTAATTAATCCTGGAGAATGATAGATCCTAAGACTACCAGAAAAAGAACACGGTTTCCAATTTCTGATGAATCTTTAAAATGCCTTTTTATGGCCTGGCTTAGTGACTCTTCCCTCTCTTATACAGGCTTATTTTTCATCTTATAAAAATGTGTGGGTGGATATATCTTCGTTGATACAAAAGAAAATAATGATACAATAGTTTTAAATCTCCATCTATCCCTAACCCATGATTGAAAATATCAAGAAAATCTTGGTGAAGAAGGAGAGTGGTGCATCCGTGCACATCACGAAAACCCCCACATTTTTATCACGATTTAATAATTTTAAGGATTGTCAGTGTTGAGCCTCAGTAAAGCTAGAATAGGAACAACAAAAAAGAAAGAAAGCCAGAAATCATTGCAAGAAAATGAAGGCAAGTGGGTGTCATCAAATTTGAAAGACTAAACATCTTATTGTTTATATTAGTTTGTTTTCTTTTGAATAAAATAATCTCATATAAATTAGTTCCTTTAGCTTTTTCCTTTGACCTTAGGTTGTTCTAGGCTCTAGGAATTGGCAAAATTCCTCTTCTGTGACTGAACTCTATGTGAACATGGATGTTTTGTAGTTCACATGGCTTACGGTCCTTTCATCCAAACACACGTAGAACAGAGCAGAGAAAGTCAGGAATTTCTAATGGAAATGTAAGATGGCATTCCCAATGACACAGACACATTTAGATATAATTATAAATAGTGTGATGAAACCTGGTGCGTTAGAGTACAAACCAGTGTTTTTGAATATTTCCGCTACCTCCCTCATAATTGTCTTACTTCACTCCTGCTATCATATCAGACCCTATGAGGTTTTAATAGGAACACATATAAATACTACATCCGCATACCATGTTAACTGATGACAAGTTCAGCTAGTGTGATGTGATATGACTCTGATGGAACTGCAGTGTCTATGTGGGTTATGGTCACTGGCCGTCGGGTCCCCTTCTCTCTGTCAGCAGTGAAAACGCAGTGCCAGCATGGTTACGCACCTGCACCTGACTCCACATCACTGTGTAGACCAGGTATTCATTGGTTTGTGGTGAAATTAGAAAAATCAGAACAATGTGGGGCATTTTAAATTTAGTTATTGTATAGCCCTGGCGGGTGTGGCGCAGTGGATTGCGTGTGGGCTGCCAACCAAGGAGTCGCCAGTTCAATTCCCAATCAGGGCACATGCCTGGGTTGCAGGCCAGGTCCCCAGTGGGGGCCACATGAGAGGCAACCACACATTGATGTTTCTCTCCCTCTCTTTCCCCCTCCCTTCCCTTCTGTCTAAAAATAAATAAATAAAATCTTTAAGAAAAAAATAATAATAAATTTAGTTAATGTATTGATTTTTGAAACTACTATATATTTACAGCATGTACACACACACATACATTCTTACTTGTGTACAAAAATGCCCCTCTTTTAGGGCAAGGATACGTAAGCCAGGAGCTAGCTTTTGTCCCCTGTATTCTCATTTGACAACCCCCTCCCCCATGCACGGTGAATTTCTTCACTTCGACATTCAGAGCACTGGGCAGAAATCACATCGTGTCAACACCCGCCACAGGCCTTTGTGATGCTTTGTTTTAATTAAACAGTCGGATTCCCCTGGTCCACACCAGTTCTAAGTCAGCTGCTAGGCCAGGCAACCCCACGCAAGGGTGGCTCCTTCATCCACCACGGCCAATTTTTAAAAATAACTGGGATTAGGCCTTGAAAAGAAAATCTGAGCATTTTTGCCATAATAATTAAGGGCAATGAAGTCCAATAGTAAAACTAAGCCATGTCTTATGGTTCTACTAGATCAACTTCTTTCATGAGATCATTTAGAAGTAGGAAGTGACTAAGTAACACTATTATCAACAGCTCTTGAGCATTTTAAAATTTGAAGAGCTTGAAATATCCAACAATTGTGATTATATGCAGGACGATAAATATACAAAAACACAACACAAGGATCCTGAGGAAGTCCTTTACATACTGATGGAATGAGGATCCACTTCTGCTTCATGACCATGCGCTTAATCAGGCAAAACCAAAAATTCCCCGCATACTCATTGCAACTTCAATTCATGCTCAATTTGGGTATATTTTAAGCAAAGTTTAGATGTACATATTATTCTGATCTCAGAAGCAAAAATAAAACACTACGATTTTTCACTTCCATACTTCATATTAACATTTATAGATTTCTTATTTGAGTTTTGAGGGTTTGAGAAGTGTCCTGGGTCATCTGCTGCTTCTTAATTCTGCTCAGGTCATGTGGTTGGATAGTGGGCTGCCTTCTCTCCATACATATTCTACATCTGTGAGTACTTGTCAACCCAAATCAGTCCCATTTCCCTTTAATTCTTCCAACCTCATTGACAGAAATCATAAGTTCTGCACCTACATCCATACCCAGACCTGATTTTTGTTGACTCTCAGTCTGGGTTCTTATGAACATCAGTTTTCAACATTATTACAATGAAAGAAGACTAGTATTTTCAGTTCTGCCTTTAATGCACATAGACTTACATGTGGTGGCAGAGGTCATCTTTTATTTTCTCACAGTACTGAATAATACACATTCATTGGCTTCTCCCTGGGATCCACAGAAACTTGCAGGAGTAAGGATCTCATTAAACATCTCACTAGGAAAACAAACAGTCTTGGATCTCTACCTTGCTCTCATAGGGAATTGCAGCTTATCAGAAAGTAGCTGTTGGAAAGTAGTGCAGTCACTCACTTCTCTTTGTGTAACTAGAAGCTCATATATTGCCAAAGTGTTATTTGCTGAAGAGCATTGTACTAATTTAAGAATTTATATAGACCAAGTTGAGTTACAGAATTTGGACTATCAAATATAGGTTAGTTAAGAATGGAGACATTAGTAGTGGATTTTAATACAAACATACATGCATGCATGCATACAGTGCTAGGATGCACAGTGAGACTGACAATGAGTGGGGGTGGGCAGGAAAATCACGTCTTTTATTCAGTAGTGTCGATACAAGGACTCTGGGCAATGTGGACGATGGAGATCGTTTGATTTGTGTTGAGCTTGTATGTTCCTGTGCTTACGGAAATGGAAGACTTCTTCATATTCTTGAGGGGGGTTGAAGCAGATCACGAGCGGCTAATTCACTTGAAGTTATTAGTAATATATTCTCATAAAATATGGAATCACTAAACATTTTTATCCTTGTTTAATGGCTCTGCTGTTAGCTTATTTATCTCTTGTTGTAACATGTTTCCTATAGAAGGAGAAATGAGTTTATTTATTTTTTATTTTTATTAAATGTATTGAGGTGACATTGGTTAATAAAATGATAGCGGTTTCAGGTGTACAATTCCATGTTCTGTCATCTGTATACCGTATTGTGTGCTCGCTACCCCAAGTCGAGTTGCCCCTTCACCCACTTCCACCTCCCTCCTTGCCCTCTGGTGCTCACCACACTGTGGGCTGTGCCTAGGGGGGCTTCTGTTTGTTTGTTTCTGTTTGTCTTATTTTGCTTTGCTGTTTTGCTTAGTCCAAAAAAAGGTAAAAGGTTTAAGAGCAGGATTACTTTAAATGATAATCTTTGCTCCATCAAAGCATAGTGATTTGCTTGGGCACATTTATATCACACTATATTTAAAAGGTTTATCCTCCAGTTAAATGAGCTTTTAAACCTAACTTGGCTTTTTTAATGATACATTTGAATTTTCAATCATGCATTTTCTCCTTATATACTCCCCAAATAAAGGAAAAGCACCTATTTTCACTATCTTAAAAGAAGCGTTTCCCTTGGATACAAGCTGTAAGCCATGCATTCATGTACAGACGCTGGCTTATTGATTCAACATCATATATTTCAGTGTAGGTAATACTGCAATACTGAAAAAAATTTACTTTTTCATAGTGGGCTCATTCTTTGTCAAATTTCTGCAGAAGTCCAGGCCCAGAAAAATCTGGGGCTTTCAATTCTCACACCCAAAAATGCTTTGAACAGAGATGGGTTCAGGATTTGGAGGCAAGTTAACTTGATCCAGACTTTCATGCCTAGTTTCTGTCAAAGGCAAACAAACACACAAACACACAAACATACAGTCCTCTTGCTGTTAATTTCTGTCTCCCCGACTCCCCTACCCACAATGATCCACGCTCTATCCAGGAAGTTATGCTCCTTAGAAGACAAACTAAATCAATTCCTGTCTTTATCCCAACAGAAAACTACCCCCCTTCCTGAGGGTACTAGGTTCCTGTCAGCTACTTATTATCCTAGAACCTTATGTTTCAGGCCAGTACCAGTAGTCAGTGGGGTTGGTAGACACTGTTGAGTGAGCATGTATACTGTGCGGCTGTCACATTCAAAATGACTGAGTGAGTAGAGCAACAAATCTGCATCAAATTTTGTGTTAAGCTTGAACATTCCTCTGCAGAAACTATTCGGATGATTCAGAAGGCTTTTGGGGACGATGCAATAAATGCAGCACAAATAAAAGTGTGGCACAAACGCTTCAAGAATGGTCAAGAATCTGTTGAAAGTAATCCATGGTCTGGAAGGCCTGCAGCAAGCAGAACG
Source organism: Micronycteris hirsuta (assembly GCA_004026765.1). NCBI lineage: Eukaryota > Metazoa > Chordata > Mammalia > Chiroptera > Phyllostomidae > Micronycteris > Micronycteris hirsuta. Next base: position 198,248 of record PVJI01000521.1, read on the forward strand.
CCTGAGAATATCGAATGTGTATGGGCTGCAATCAACACAGATTGGAGAACTGTGTGAGGTCCCAAGGTGCCTACTTTGAAGGGGACTGAGGCATCATTGTCCTATGTACAATGTTTCTTGTTACTTCTTCAATAAATGTCTCTATTTTTCATATTATACGGCTGGATACTTTCTGAACAGACTAATATTATATTTCATATATATGAAAATTAAATTTTTTCTTAAGGCTATAGGTTGGCTGGTGCATCTTGGAACATCTTAGTAAATGGAACTTGACTGATCTTGGCTGAGGTTCTTCATATATTGATGTTATCTTTCTAGGTCAGCTTGGGACATGCTGGTTTAGTATGGTCCCAGCTGGTTGACTCCACTACCCTTAGTGGGTTTCCCACATACACAAGTTTCTCTTAGTCCTCCAACAGACTAGCCCTGCTCTACCGACATGTTCTCATCGCAATTTTTAGAAGAAAAAAGGAAAGAAAAAGGTGCACAGTTACTCTTTTAAACCCCTGCTTGCAACAAATGTACTGTTACCCCACTGTTCCAAGCAAGTCACTTCGCCAAGTGCAGAGTCAACTTGAGAGGATATTGCCTAAGGGCCTGGATACAGGAGAACCATTGATGAAGCCCACAGATGAAATCAAGTTGACTTCTTCCTTTAGAATGTGAGAAGCATATTCTCAATTAGATTCGAGATCAAAGAGAGAAATTACCTTAGCCATTGTACATATGAAAAATCTATTCTGTCCTCAAATAGTTAAAAAATTTGGCTGGCTATCTTGTAGAATGCTAGGTTGTAAATCATTTTTTAGTCATAAATGTAGTTTTTCTTTCATTGTCCTTTAAGGTTCGATATTGTTACTGAGAAGTTCAATGCCATTTCTTCTTATTCTTTTGTTTGTGCCCCATTTTAATCTCATTGGAAGATTTTAGAGTACTTCCTTATTTTTATTCCTTTTCCCTGTATCCTACAGAATCCTCATGCTGGGCTCGTGGTGAAAATTTTGTTTGTCTGAACATGGGCTCTTTTATTATGGAGACTCATGATCTTTAATTCTGGGAAATTTACTTGTATTGTCTTTGATAATTTCCCTCTGATTTGCTCTGGTATCTCTTTCTGGCTGTCTCAGTTATTTGGATATTTGACTTCTTCAATTAGTCATTTAAGTCTTTTATGTAATTTTGAACTGTCATCTCTCTGGGCATTCTTATGAACTCATACTGCACGGACAGCCCTGCAATTAACCCATTTTGTTACTGGCCAGCTCCTCAGCATACTCCCTCACAAAGCTAAATGTTCCTGAATTCTAAGCCTTTCCTTTTTAGTGTTGTCAGAAATTAAGTTCCAATATTCTTGCCTTCCCCTGGACATTTTGTGACCTGAGTTCTGTGCATGGCTTAGGAGGGGAATCTGTTCTCCCTCGTCCTAACTTCCAGATACGTGCCTCCCTTTCCTCCTCCCTTCACACTTCTGGTTGTACAGCTCTCTTCCATCCACCAAGTATCTTTCAAAATATTTGCTATATTGTCTTCTCTCCCAATATCATCGACCATATTGATTTAGACTTAAAAAAAAATCCTGTACTATTATTTCAGTGGTTCATAAAAAGGTAGTGAAATAAACGTTACAAGTTTAACATGCTGACTGCAATGTAACATGCTTTTTTCCTTATTTAAGCTGTCATTTATGTCTCACTTAGATGATTCCAATGGTCTCTTGTGTATGTTCCTTTTTCACAGGGTCTCATTCAGTCTGCCTTTGGGTCCCAGAATGGTAATTTTGAAGCATAATTCTGACCATTAACTTTCCTGTTTTAAAACTTTTGAATCCATATTATGTATACAGATCCATTCATTATCATCCAATGCCATTCAAGGAGTTGCAGACTGATCAGAAAGTCCTGTCGCCTACTTACTATTTTCTAAGGCACTCTGATTTCTCACCACTCTTCCACGCACTGTACGTTGCCGGTTCTGTTCCGTGTGCACACCACTGGCTTTGAAGACTGTCTCTTCCACCTCCACTAATGGGAATCTCATCCATGCACCCATCTCGAGCCTCTCCTACTTCCCTAAGTCAGCAATTTTCAACTGGTGTGCTGCAAGAATTTTTAAAACATACGATACCTGACGATTTAGTCAGGGATACTGACCTCTCTTTGCTTAGATTGTCAAATAAGGGAAAAAAAGCCCAAAACAGCCAACGCAGCAATTGCTGTCCAGTGTGAATGAATCAACCTATTTTTTGGTCAGATTGGAAAAAAATTATACTTTTTGGTGTGCCAAAGATCTTAGTAATTAGTTTTATGTGTGCCGTGAGATATAAAATGTTGAAAGTCACTACTCCAAGTAATATATATATATATATATTTTTTTTTTTCCTTTTCCCTGCTGTTATCGCACTTGTTTAGTTCCTCTAGGGCAGGACTCATAATGGTACAGTGGGAAGCTTGATGCATTGATGACCTCTGTATCTCCCCATAAATTTCTTGGGAACAGAGCAGTTATCTTCTTCATCTTACATTCACTTAATTTTGTTATCAAATGTCTTGTGCATAGGAGACGCCTCATAGCTGTGAGCTAGATGAAATCTGTTCTTCCTCATTTTGTTCTGTCCTACAACACTTACTGCTTTTATGTTCCACGTGACACCCACTTTCAGGCCTTTATTCTTGTGATTCCCATTACCAGAGGGTTTATGATGTGCAATGTGTCCCTTAATATTTATAGTTAGCTAGTACCCTCAAGTTATGCTCTGCTCACCTGTATACTGGTGGTTTGTTACAAATTAGAAAATGGACTTGATTTAGGCATGCATACATTAACACTTAGACAGCATTCGTGACTGGAAAATAATGGTAGCTTCATGCAGGAAGGTCATCTCAATGCTATGAATAGTCAAATACGGGTTAGTGCTTTTGATAGCAAAAATATATTATAGCTCTCTTTTATGAAGACAATAAACAGCAAGTTACACTAATTCATTTGTGTTCCAGAGTCAGTTCAATGTCAGTGTGCAGACGGGTTCTTACCGCCACAGAATACCTTATGCATAGACGCAATCCTTAGACCCAGGATTCTGAGTGCTGTGTAACCGAATAGTATAATAGTAGTATTAAATAATCTGAGAAAGTCATTTATAGCTTTATAAACATAATATGTGAAACTGGAAAGTTCTCAAGGAAGTAAGTTTGAGGAAGTGATAAACAAGATTAAGGCTGGGGAAGTTTATAGAAACAATATTCTTGAAAAAAGACACCCTGATATGCTCCCCTCAAAAGAAATTCATGTGAAATAGTAGACTTATAAAAACAAATAAAAATCTAAGTGAAAAGAATCCCATCTTCCATGGGAGCTCTCAAAAATGATGAAACATTTCCAACACAGCTAACCCCCCCGAATGGAGAATGGAGTGGTATTGTCGTTAGCAATGTAGAAAAGAAAGCAGACCCTTCATTCACAGAAATTATATTTCAACATTTTCAAAAGTTATGCTAACCTGGCTGGTGTAGCTCAGTGGATTGAGTGTGGGCTGGGAACCAGAGGGTCCCGGTTCGATTCCCCGTCAGGGCACATGCCTGGGTTGCGGGCCAGGTCCCTAGTGAGGGCCATGTGAGAAGCAACCATACATTGTTGTTTCTCTCCCTCTTTGTCTCCCTCCTTTCCCCTCCCTTTCCCTCTCTCTAAAATAAATAAATAAAATCTTAAAAAAAAAAAAGTTACTCTAAAACTTTGGTACAAATTCAAGACATGGGGAGAAAAACAAGAGAGAGTTATGCGTCTTTTCATGGAATCGCTTTTACTCGAGCTCAGCCATGGCGTTATTCTTTTCCTTCAACTTCATGGCTGCATCTCGGGATGAATAAATAATTTGCAAATATATGAGTCAACAAAGAAAGTAATGCAGAGTTGCAGAGTGATAATGGAAATTACAGGGGTTATAAAATATCATATATTATGTAGCCATTAAGGCGAAAGGAATACGGGAAGTTATAAATAACCCACATCATCTTTTAAAGGACCGCTTTTTAAATATTCTTTGTGGAAGCTTAACTAATAAAAGTCCAGTCATTTTTCATGTGGACTCATTCTTCTCAAAAAGCGACTTGCTAAAGTGAAAAACCAGGACTAGACAACAGTGGGATTGTCTCATTCAGTATTTCTGAACGAAATGTCATATCCTGCCCACAGCCTCATCCATGAGTAAAGTGTGGAATAGCCTTTCATATAAGGTGTTATACAACAACGGTATAAGTCAATAAAAGAAATACTTGGATCATAGAATAAAAGAAACTGCAAAGGTAGAAAACACATATGACATTGCCAACTTGCTGTGATCTTTTACAATTTATAAAGTATTTTCAAGTACATTATTCAATTTCATTGTCCTAAGAGCTCAGTAATCGAGCCACACTTAATCTTCTTTTACTGATACAGGTACCTAACATTACATGACTAGGCTAACATCATAGATTGTTAGGTGTTTTGATTTTTAAGTCAGGTGGTAAAGTGATTAGTCTAGGAAAAGGCCAAACAAATAAAAAAATTAAAAGATGGGGGCAAGAATAGTATCTATTTACAAGAATGGCTTAGGGCTTCCACTTATGACGTGACTTTACCTGCTATACTCACTGTGAAATAGGAAGGAACAAGATGTCGGAAAACAAAAGAGAAATCCTTTATTGAAAAAAACTCATACTGATCCTCAAGTTTACAAAAACAGCTTAATATTAGTTCTATGACATTCTGCAAAGTAAAAGGGACCAACTCAGCCACGTTCCATGTTGAACCAGTAAGGAAGCTGGTGCAAATGAGGGCTCCTAACTTCTAATGGAAGCTGAAAGCGAGGGGCCCAAGGATGGGGAGCAGGGTGAGCTCGCAATGAATAGGGTGTAGGCCACAGGAGTATATGTATGCAATCCACACTTCCCCAATCACCCCAAAATACCTCATGAATACCACCCTGGTGCAAGACAATTTGCGAGTCATAGAAGGCTCATGCAGCCTATTTTCACGACAAAATATGATTCCAGTAGGATCTTAAAGTGTTAGATTCCAACAACAATATTAATGTACCATTTATATATTAAATATTCATTGTAGCTTTCAAAGAGGTTAAAAACTAATGAAATTGGTTTCATAGTGGGAGACTTACTCAAAGGATAAGTGTCTTGAAAATTGATTGGCACATGGAAATACTCTCTGATCCACTAGTCATTCCATCTATTTTATTATTTCAGAGAAATACTTGTCAAAAACACTTTCTCAATGAATAAAGGTGACTAATTTTTGTATAGTTTATAAATAGGTAAGTGAAGTAAGCATTTCAAATAATTCATCTGCTCCACAATCAACTTTCTTTATCCATTTTAAACTTAATATTCTGCAGTTAGTTGCTACCTGCAAAAATAGTTTAGCTCTGAAAATGAATTCCACTAAATGTAATAATTTTTGAACTTCTTTCCATTAAAATGTTTTCACTTATATTAAGCCAGTCTTTAAAAATCATTTTTAATTTTGTTTCTAATGGTTTCTTCATGAGAAAAATTGATCATTCAAGCCTGCTTTAAAAACCTGCCTTAGCGATATATATTGACCCAAGCAAGTTTGCACATATGTGGAAAAGCAGGCACTTAAAATTAATTTTATTTTTATCAATGCATCTAAAAATATGAGTTTTCAAAGAATGCCCACTATTGATTTTTTCTAAGTCATGCTAATGAACACATTAGACAAATTCAGAAGCATGTATTTTTTCGAGACAAGATGCTTCTACATTCCAAAAACATCTTAACAGCACAAAAAATGCATTCATTTTTCTAAATCCTTGAGCAAAACGGCATTCCAGGAAGATGAACCATTCTATAGTGTGGTTTAAAGGACCGCTGCCTCCTGGGAGAGGCGCAGCAGACACTGTTGTTACTTTCCGTCTCCTGCACTGAGGTTCTTTGGAGCAGAGCCCTATGTTCCAGTCTACAAGATTATTTTACCTAGAAAGGATGTTGACAATATTTTTTATTTTATTTAATGGAAATGATTTTGTTTTCAACCAAATATAAGGTCCCATTAAAAGTATTGAAAATAGCCATGCTGGTGTAGCTCAGTGGATTGAGCGTGGGCTGGAAACCAAGCAGGCCCTGTTCAATTCCCAGTCGGGGCACATGCCTGGGTTGCAGGCTGGGTCCCCCGTGAGGGCCATGTGAGAGGCAACCACACATTGATATTTCACTCCCTCTCTTTCTCCTTCCCCTCTCTCTAAAAATAAATAAATAAATAAAATCTTTTAAAAAAGTATTGAAAATAAAAGCATAATGAAGAAAACATAAATTATGTATGTTTAATCAATCCAATTTTGGTACCCATTTATCTGCTTTTTCTGTCTTTTATTTCTTGCTCTTTTTTCCTCTTTCCTTTCTATATATTTGCCTTATTTCTCTCTTTCTATGTGTTTTAAAGAAAAATGATCTTACACAATTTTGTAACCTGCTTTGCACATTGGACACTAGCTGATACATTCCTTTCCATACCAATAAATACAGATTTACATCATTAACAGATATTTCATTGCATGAATTTTCTTCCATATACTCCTATTTAATTAATTCTGTCCTAAAGTAGTCTTATTTTGTTTCTGCTATTTTTCAATGTATAATCATAGTAAAGAATATTGTGAAGCTGGTGATTTTCTAACTGTAAATCTTAACAATAGAATGCCTTGTATGGATTGTATTGTATGCACATTTTTAGTTTTTAATCTATTTTACCATGTTGATATTTAGAAAATTTATGTTAGTTCCACATTTCTAGCAGTAAGGTATGAGAATGCCTTATAACTTCCTATCTATTGGTTCTCAGTCTTAAACTTCTGCCATTTGTAATTTTCTTCTTTTTTTTTTAAGTGTAGAAGTTCGCTTTACTAATTAGAAGAATGACAAAAAGGTGGGAAGGACATATTTTTAATTAAATTTATTGGGGTGACATTGGTTGATAAAAGTGTAGCTTTCAAGTGCACAGTTCTATAATACATCATCTGTATATTGCCCACCACCCAAAGTCAAATCTCCTATAATTTTCAGTGAATGTTTTTTCAGCAATTTTAATTTCTACCTTTGGTTCATAATAAAGTTGAAATACTTTTATATCTTCTTGTTCATTTGTATTCCAGATTCTATGAAGTGTATGCTCATCTATTTTTATTTTAACTTACTTCCATGTGTTATATACTAAGGATGTTCAAACTTCTTTGTCTTATTTATTGTACATTCTTTTTTCTATGTTTCATTTTTTCAACCTTGATTATAGTATTTTAGCCATTCATATTTAGTTCTATATGGTCAAATTCATTTTCTCTTCATATTTTCTGATATTGGTACACCTTTTGAAATGCATTCAATCCAATCTAATAGATGGCTTTCTGCATTACTTTACAAGCTTGTGGGGAGTTACTGAGGAAATATCAGGAGTACCAAGTGCTGACAGCTACCCCACTAATGGACTCTCCCCAGAGTGTCACACAGCCCGACAATGTTTTTATTGATGGGGCTCAGGTAAATAATCTATTTGCTTTCACTCCATTCACACATAAACTTCCCACAACACCCCTATAATATTGGTTACTGTTACCATGAGGCAATCAGGACACCGGAAGTTAAAGACATTCTTACTTAGCTTGCATAGTAGAAATCTGCAGAGCTCAGTGAGCTTTGAATCCAATCTGCTTTATCTCAGAGTTCTCACTCTTAACCCCTTCACTGTCACTGCTTCTCAAGTGAGTCTTGGCAATCTCTTTAATGAACTTCCCGGCAAGGCAGCTGTGTGACCACGTGGTCAAGAGGCATCCTTTTTGGAAGTTTAAACTGTTTAAGTTTCACTTACATGAACCTCACTGATGACCTTTTCCTGCAGACAATGACTGCACTTTAAAACTGCACTAATTTCCATGTTTTTAGCTTCTGTTATGGATTCACTTTAAGCTTAGTGTCTGTCCTTGGACCACTCACTGCGAACTGCCAAGTGGAAACTTTCTTTGAACTCCCTAGTGTGGGTACATTAAATGCTGGCTTTAAATAGCATGGCATTCTTCAGTACATTCAAATTAGTTTTATAAAAATGTAGCTTTCCCCCTAAAGTCGAACGTTATTATATATTTTATTATGTTTTTGGTTAATAAATAATTGTGAGCAAGCCTTGAGTTCATTTATCATTACTTCACATATGCTTCTTTCAGATATGGCATTTTCATGTTGTAAACAAACCCACTGCACTGCCAGCTATATAAAAGTATGGGGTGCACAATCACACACAGTACGTAATATTTGATGATGATAATAAACCACTGAACTACTGGTCTATGCATTTATTATACTATCCACTTCTAATTAGTTCAGAGTGATTATTTCTACTTATTAAAAAAAGTTCGCAGTAAAACCGTAAGCTGTGTTATGCTGGCAGATGCCTCATCTAGTTCGTGTTTACTGCCTCTCTTGATCGCTTCATTTTCTCTGGCGCTTGATTTAGTCTCATGTTGTTTTGCGCAGTAACGTGCTGTATAAACTTACAGCCGAGGAGCAATAGGCTAGACCGGTGGCCTCAGTGTGTGGCAGGCTACATCACCTAGGTCCAAGTAAGTGCACTCTACGATGTTCGCACAACGACAGATCACCTGACTCTGCATTTCTCAGGCTGTATTCCTGTCGAGTGGTGTGTGAGTATATGGCTGTGGTTAATAGTCATTTGTTCTAAAATGACTATAGTTCTAAATAGCCATTTTGGGGGTAGATTATTAAATAAAGGTAGAGCCAGTCTCTGTTGGATGAGCAAATACTTGCCATTACAGCAAACCATTTTAAAATGTTTTTGTATTGCAACTTCTGGTTAAAACTAGATAAGTTAAAATCAGTATGTGTGTGCCTATGTGGATGTGTCTTCCTGTGTTTCATATGTGTCAGTGACCTTCGGTTTAGGTTGTAATATGTGTGTGTCAAATAATTTGTCTATTAGTTTATTGCTTGTTTTATGTTTTTCATGAATTTCACTAGTTTGAGAGGGAAAAATATACTCTGAGTGAATTCAGTGATTTAGAATTAAGATTTATTTACAGAAATCACTGTGTGTCATAAAAAATATTTCTTAAAGTGATTGCTAATCATTCTCAGAGACAAAAGGATTTGTCTTCTGAATATCAGGAATGGCTTGCCACATTTCGCTCTGAATACAACACCTGGGGAACATCATCTGAGGGTGACTTCGGTCATGGTGCTTTGTAAGGCTTCCTTTAATTGCTTTTGCATCGAGCTGTATTCATGAACGTGCATTCATCAAAGAACGGAGAGCAATGTGACATTTTCAAGTTTTACTAAGTCAACTAGCATCCGTTGCCATAGTATTCAGAAATTAGGAAACCAAGAAAAGGCAGAGCTGTTTTTCATTATGTTTGAAAGATGTCAGCAGGATTAAAGTGTCAGAGCAAATAGAAAAAGAAAAAAAAAGATGAAGAGAAAGTAAATTACTTTGCAAATGATCATGAAGGAATATAAAAAACAAACATGACAACCAACATGTTTTGGAAGGAGACAAGGTACAAAAAACATGTATTTGAGGGAGGGGTGATGTTCTTATTTTTAAAAGACATACAAAGTGTCTGAGCCTGCCCCTGCCTGTGAAAAAAGAAGAGTAATCTCCATACACCTAAAGTCTTGTAATTTGGGAAGTCTCCTCCAGTAGAGGGTGAATAGGCTGGTTTTCTGCATTTAGATGGAGAAAAAAAGATGCCTGAGGATAATTCTGTGCCCTTAAAATATCCTTTGAGTGAAATTCATAATCAAGGATGCACTTGATAATTAGGTCTAGAACTGTAAATATGTATAACATTTAAAAATAAAGATCCAATGTTATTTCAATACAGTGGCTTCATAACCTGACCTCATAATTCCTTGATTTCTCAGTGCCTAAGAGTTTTGATAATGATACAATAGTTATGGCATAAACAGGCCACACATCTGGTGTCATCACTATTTCAATCCCTCTCTCTTCCAAGTTCATGATTTCTGAAACTTCCTCCCCCGATCTCTATTCACTAATCAGCAGTGTCCCATTTTCTCATAAGCTGAATCTTATCCTTAGTCTACCAACAGCCCAGAGACTTGACCTTCTTCCATATTTCTGATCGACCCCAGAATCTCCATGGTCTTGACTTTTTATCATAACTGTCCATCAGTCCCTCAATCCTCTTCACAATCTTTGATCACTGCTAGAGAGAGCCAACAAAAGAGGTTGAATGGGTACATTGCAAATCCAAGATACCAAATCCCATGCAGGTCTGCACCACTGCTAAGTTAAGTGGAACTTCTCAATTTCAATATTTTCCCTTTCAAACATTTTCAAGTCTCCTTAATGTTAGCCTAAACTCCACACACATTCTGAAAGTATTCTATCTTCTTGCTCTATATTTACAATTAATATTAAATTAAATGGTATCCCTCAACTTCCCTGTTTCACCTAAAAGTGTATCTTGGTTGTCAGCTCAGTTTTTTTTATTTTTCATCTCTCTGAATGAACACCAGATCCTCTACCCAGCTATTAATTTCATCTTTTTTCCATGCCAAATCATATATAGGAATCCATTCAATATTATTGCAAGACCTTCTTCAACATATCTTAGCCATTTTATTTAAATCACCCCTTGATATTATGATTCTGATGGAACCAGAGATTAATGGCTACCCAAGGCCAAGTATTTATTAGTAAAGACTGAGTTAAAATAAACAATAAGTAAGGAAACAAACCTCTCCTCAGTTTAGACACTAATTTGAATGATGATCCTATATCTTCTGCCTTTTGTAATTAACAAGACTGTGCAAATAGTAGCTCATCTGAATTGTTTACATTTTACTGAAATAGTACATCAATTAGAACATTATTCACAAAAAGACTCTCATGATAGAAATATGCTTTATTTTTTCCTACAATTAGAAAAACATAAAATTGAGAAAGGGTTTTCCCTAGACCTAAATTGGAGGGGAAATGTGCCCCCAAATCAATTAAAATAAACTTTCATCTTATAATTTTGTATTAATCTTAGTGAAGCTTATTGTTGATAATAAACTTTTCAAATGCGGCAAATACGATTAGGGAACGATAATGCAGCCAAGTCTCTGTTTGTCATGTCGGCATGAAGGTAGGAGGGCTTCTGAGATGAACATGTCAGCTGGGATAGCATGGTGACTCACAAGACAGACATTCAAAAACTGGACTACGAGGAACTTTAGCCAAACTGCCCGAGGCACTTCCCTGTCTGTGAGAGTGACATGCATTCAGCTATTGTAAAGTTTCTCTTCACAGTGCGGGAAGTGCTATGACAGTAACAAGGAAGATTGATAGCAGATCCCATGCCTCTTTGTTAATCACATTAAGAACGCTGCTTTGTACTCGTTCATGTTGTGTCTGGAAATATATATGTCCACCACCCCACACAGAAAACTTTCATCCTGCTACCCATCTGCTGCCAGGAAATGATCAGTGTAAATGCAAACAGGGGTATTGGGGGTGTGAAACCGAGAGGTCTGCCGCGCGCGTCATTTTTCTAGCCCTCACTTTCCTAATCACCTTTTGGGAAATGGAAGAACCTCAGACAGACCACAGTTCAAAATGTTTTTTTCAGGGGCCTCAATTATTTTTTATGTAACTCAAGTTACGTGATTATGATAAGCATGTCTCCAAACATTGTAATTGGTCAGTTTGAACACATTGATTCGATACAGCAACTGTTACTTGCGTTCATCATAGAGTTTATGATGAAACTCAGTTCTAGAATTTGGAGTGTAGATAACTTGTTTCCTTCCTTAGTTGGAGGCGTTTCTCGTAGTATATGATCAGTTCCCAGCCCCTACAGTCAGATCAATAAAAGCCTTGGACGTTGTAGCAACAAGAACAGCTAGCGGTGAGTGCACTTCATTAGTTAGGGAAATAAAATTTATCTCTTCAATTACTTTGTGAACATCTGCAGCTTATAAAGAGGAAGGTGTATTAACACAATTAACCGTTTATTTTCTCTTTTAATTGCATTCATGGATTAATTTCTAAATATTCTAATCAGTTTTTCTCTGATGTCATAAATTAATGGTAATACCAAATTTATTTTCCTAAATAAACAAACTATTTGGATAATAGATTTTTTCCAATGCTTTTGGAAATAATAAATAATAAAATTGTTCTTCAGCCAGGCTGGTGTAGCTCAGTGGATTGAGCGCAGGCTGGGAACCAAAGGGTCCCGGTTCGATTCCCAGTCAGGGCACATGCCTGAGTTGCAGACCAGGTCCCCAGTGAGGGCCATGTGAGAGGCAACCATACATTGCTGTTTCTCTCCCTCTCTTTCTCCCTCCCTTCCCCTTTCTCTAAAAATAAATAAATAAAATATTTTAAATACATAAATCAGAAAGACTCTACTACTGTACAAGTATATCCTATTGTTTAAAATTTTATGAATAAAACTGGACACCCCTCTAGATGAGTGAACCCTGAGAATCCAAACTTGGTAGGATATCCTTGGAAGATCCACAGCCCTGGAGAAACATGACCTAAGAAAAAGAGCCTATGTCAAGGAGAATCAAACCATTTTCATCTTAATGGATGTAAATGCCTCCCTCATTGACCACATCATTGGGGAGCACTTTTCCATCTATGGCTGACTTTCTCATTAGAGACTACAACCAGGATTCATTCCTTCTCCTAACAGGGATGCATGTGTTCCAAGGAAATGGAACCCACCTTAAACTTGGACGTAAGAAAATCACATCAGAAAATATAATATTTGTGTGTTAACAGAAGATCAATCAACTTGATATGTCACAAATCAAAGTATTTTAGATAAGGTAATTCACTCTTTCTTTTCGAATAGATAACAAAGAGTTAAGACTATTATTTCCTAAAGATTTAGAAACAGGGGCCGTTATATCACCAATGAGATACTTCCAGATAGTTGTCTAAGAGTCAATAAAATTTAAGTACAGTCTTCAAAGAAGCAGTAATTGCTAATCATTACTTTGATGTAGAATCTCAACTGTTATAGCTATAAATAATCCTCCTTCTTATTATAGTTATTTAGTACATTACCCTCTTAATGATACTTTCATAGTTAAGAAGGAATGCAGTAGTCTTTATTTAAAAACACTTCTGATAGGTACATCGAACTACATGCTCATTTCCATCATAAGCTTGGCCTCATGAATTAGATCAGATAAAATAGCAAAGGTAGATTTAGGATGCTTGACACACTGATAGTATTGCTGAGGAAGAGGAAACTTGAATCTGTTTGTGCTATGGATGGGAAAAGGCAAAGGCTGAGAACAAGAATAAATGTTGGGATTATATTGAAATAGTTCAGTCAGAAGGAATTCGAAGGTATTCAGTAACATATTGCCCTGATACCTGAGACCCTCCTACAAGAAGAGAAAATCAGAACCGACAGAGAGAGATGCGCAGGTGGGGGTGGGATTGAGGCCAGAAAGGGAATGAGAGGGGAGGGGAGGGGAGGGAAGGGGAAGGGAGGGAGAAAATAAGAGAAAAATAAGAAGAAATTGGTAAGTAGAAAAGAAGAAAGACAAATTCCAAGATTCCAGAAAGAAGAAACTACTAACAAGTCATAAAACTCACAGTCACTCAAGGGCTATCTGATCTCTGATCTGATAAGGACTTTAACCATAAGGGCTGCATTTTCAGGTCCTAAACAGTAAAGCAGGTGTGGACCTGAGATCTGTGCAAAAAGCCAACACACTGGAATGAGTGCAGCCTCCTTGACCAAAGGGCAAGAAAAAAATAGCTGCTGACCCATAAAAGCAGGCTGTTTCTACTCATGATTCCATGTAGAGAAAAACTCTCCTGTGAAAAATAAAATCAAAGCTTTTCATAGAAGTTGTCTACAATTACAGTATTGCTTGATGTCAGATCTGACACTTTAGAAAAAGCCATAAAGAGTTGTTTTAAAGAGGTCATCCTGAGCTACTTAGTAAGAAAAATAAAAACATGCAAAGTGGCTCTATAAGGACACTTGAACCATCCCGAGCAATGATGATGGTCAGGAGAAAAGGGGAAGCCCTCTGAAGTAATATCTCTGTAAAAACTTTTGAATTACAGAAGAAGTAAGATACCATAAAGTAAGTAGATTCCACAAACATGGTACCCAAATAAGCTATCCAAGAATTTGAGCTAATAGAACAATATAAAAGATATCTTTATAATTTATGATTATAGCTTTAAAAGAGACGCAAAAACACAAAAGAAAATACAGCATTGTTCTAGACCAGGAGTGTCAAACTCATTTTCACCAGGGGCCACATCAGCCTCGCAGTTGCCTTCAAAGGGCCGAATGTGATTTCAAACCCTTAACAGTTAAGGAGTAGTTACGTTTATACAGTCCTAACATTTATTTCAGCCCTTTGAAGGCAACTGCGAGGCTGATGTGGCCCTCAGTAAAAATGAGTTTGACACCCCTATAATAATTTTGTATAATTTTGTGACTATAATTTTGTATATCTTAAATCACTTACTAAAAAGAAGCAATGAAGTTAGAAACTTCTGTTTAAATAACTATAGTAAAGAGCTGTTGATCTACAGCACCTTCCGTCGGTAGGTCCTGCAGGACTGACACAATTATAACTGAGCAGAAAGACAAATGGGCCTTTTGTGATGACTCTGATATTTACTTACTCAACACATACAGTTCAAGAAATACACTTAACCCATATGAACCTCTGTTTCTAAAACACAAATGTGGGGTAATAAGAGCAACCTCCCCTAGGTTTAGAATAACTTTCAAACAAATGAGAACTTGATGGCCTTTCCTGTGGCTTCTGTAGCCTTATCCCCTCCCCCACTTCCCTTCCCTGTGATACCCTTTGCTTTGCTCCAAAAAACTATGTGCCTTTACCCCCACAGCCTCACCACTGTTCAGCGCGTGGGCATTTCAGGACTCCTGTGTCCACCCAAGCCCCTGCTGAAGACGGGGAGCCTGAGGCAGCCTGTGAAGAGCGGGACCACTCATTTTTCCAGACGGAGGCACATAGATCAACGAGTCTGGTGATGTCTTCAACCGGGAGCTATGCCTAAGCGGTGAGACGGCAACACGCTGAGTTATACATACACTTTCTCTGGAATCTGAGTGGAAAATGTTAAGAGAGGCGCACATATTAGCAGAAATAGATAATAAGAAACAGAGATAAAGAAAAGAGAATGAACATATTAACAAAACTAGGATGAGAAAAGAGCTTTTTTTCTTTTACTTAACTAAAAGTAAAAAGTTGAGAGTTAATTGTCCTCTCTTGCACCCTATTGGAAACAGATGTTTAAGAGCTCTCGTTTGGAAAAAAGAGATGTTTGTGTAGATAGTATAAAAATATAATGAATGTAGTTGCCAAGCTAAATTATTGTTCTTTTCCTTTTGAATTAATTTTTTTATGGAGAAAGTATGTGTAATTGGAAATTTTCTCAAGCTAGAGAAATTATTTAGAAATACTATTTACCTAAAAACAAAGCAACTGAAAAACTTCTTCACATTTACCAGTTGGATTCTCTTGTGTGTTGTTAACAAGGTTTTGAGGGTGTATTGATTTTATAAACTAAGGTTTAACTGCATTAACTTAATTTTTTCCTTGGTTTTTGCCTCAAACTTGATTCTCCCATTTCCCAATAGAATAATGGAAATCTGGTTCTTCATACATATGACTTATAAGTGAGAATTTGGGGAGGGGGGATGAAAACAATGGATAATAAGAAATACAGGTTGGTATTAAAAATAAAACAAAAACATTATTTATGTAAGAGCAGGACCATATATTTTATTCCTAAAGGGAAATTAGACCTTAACATAAATCAAGTTTTTCTTTGGGATTAGCAGCTTAAAAAAACAAACAATAAAACAAAGAATACCCACCCAAAAACACAATATAAAGTTTCACTTAGCTAATATTTTATGATGTCTTTTACTTTGTTAATTATGCTAGAGCTTCTCTAAGTCAATGGTGGTGGTGGGTGGGGATATCGGGATGATAGTTGCAAGCACATTCCATTCCCATGGATATGAAAATAGAAAGCAAAGGAGTCAGGAAGCAGCACTGAATGCATCAGTTAAAACACAGCTTGCCATGAAGAGGAGGGGGGTGGGGGAGGGCGAGAAAAAAGCTAGAGAAGACAGGTCATGTAAACCATGAGCCAGGAAGTGAACTCTTTAACATGATACTTTCCAGAAGCGAAATTCTTAGAAATGTGGGTCTTTTTTTTTTCTCCCTCCTATTGGAATGAGAAATACTTGGGGACCGGATGAGAAAAGGTCAGAAGTCACTAAATTGTAGTTTTATAAAGAATATAATGGCTCCCCTTCCGTTTTAACATGAAATGCTGTAAGCCAATGAAAGACAGTTCTTCTCATGAATCACCATTTTCAACATTTCTAAAAGATTTACGTTGTACGAGAAACGAATCCATCCTAATGCTTTGGTTTTTATTTTTTCAATCTGCCGTCAGTTTGGAGTTGCTGGGAGAGGTGGCGGGCAGGGGCTGTGGAGTGGGGGAGGGACGAAGCTGCTCGTCAGGCAGGCCTGCTGCTTGGTCTAAGCTAAAGGAACCGAAGTGATTCAGCTGAAGTCACTTTGGCTAAATGATCTGAAGAAGGTGGTCTGGTTTTTATCTCAATGTCTAAGAGAAAAATAATTTGGGGCCAGTAGACATAAAAGTCTTTCAATTTTTAAAACCTAACATAAGCTAATCCAGAGTTAAATTTAGCTTCAATGCATTATAGGCAAGACTTGAAAAGTATATGTTTATACCATTGTGCATTGTATACAGACACAGATTATTGACTTATTTTCAGTAATGAAAATCACGTGTCAGGAATATAGCTGCCACGGATAGACTTTAGTGATAAGAATCAATGAGTGAAATAGACGCTTTATTTCTAGCAGTATTTTTTTTGCTATTGCCATAAGCCAAAAAATCACCAGCACACAAGCCTAGGCAGCTGCCACCACTGACTGAGCTGCTTCAGTTAGAATGATATTAGAAATATTTAAAACAGTGAAATCTTTTAAAACAAAAGGAAGGGGAGGAGGAGGAAAAATACCCTTTTTGTATTCTCCTCCATGATGCCTCACTGCATGCATTGTGGGTAAGAGCGAAGATGCGCGCTTGCCAACGTGGCACAAACTTTTAATGTGACTTTTATCGCACCTTCACTTTGAAATCCCCTTAGTGTGACTGATTATACCCATTAGGTAAAACATGTTAAAATCTTAGGCGCTTGACAAACAACTCTTGTCAAATGTGTAGTGCACAAATGCCATTCTGTGTGTTCAAGAGGAAAAACACCTGCTCAAGGGATTATTAACACCCTCTTAAAAGAAAATGTTTGTTCTTTCCTTTGGAATTATGGTTCTTAAAAGTCTTCTGTAGAGATACATAATAAAAGGGAATAAATGCTAGATAAGTAAAATTATTCAAGCACCCAAAGGACACTTTGCTCTTTGCATGGTGTAGATGGAAAAAAAGGGGGGGCACACGCTAACCCTGACACGCTCGGGGCACCCTGCATGGCAGGTCCTACAGACTCAGAGACCGAAAGTAACCACACAGGATGGTCTGGACGTAAACATTCCACCTGAAAGTGAGTCACGGAGCGTAGTCACAATCTCGGCCGGTAGCTTCCTTGACAAAGGCCAATCTTCACGGTAAGTGAGCCTGCGTGTTGTCTTTTTGCAACTCAGATGACGTACCCTTGGAATGTCAGTCAGCCCCTCTCCAGACCCCACAGGGCACACCCACCACACCAGAGCGGAGCCCTCAGAGCCCCCATTGTTTCTTGTGCCCTGCGTGCCGTGGGCACGTGCCGCAATGTGTACTACCCACGGTCCTGTACCCACCTGTGTAAGAAAAGTATTTGTCTCTCTCTTTTACCTTTTGTCCAGTCCCAGAGATGCCCTTGCTCTGCTTTCTCCCTCCTCCCTAATCTATCCCCAATGAATTTCAGGTAACCCTTCTTAGGCCTCCTTCTTTGATTCTAATTGATTAAATAAGCTGAAAAACTGCCATACTCTGGAGGATTTTCTCAGTCCATTGAGATTTTGCTTCCTGGCAATTGTCATCAGTTTGGCTCAAATAAACGTATACAACTTCTCTCCAGGTTTGGACATTTCTTTCATGGATGGTGGTTAGCGACGGAGTCTATACTTTCACATTCTGTGGGAGTATCTTTAAAGCAAAAGTCTCTGTTGCAAATACTAAATTGCTCGAGAATTTTAGGGACAATTTTGAGTAATCCAAGACTCAAAAAGCTATTATGCTTAATAAATTGCATCCCATCTGGGCTTTGGATCAGAGTGATTCTAGAAATAAGAATATCCAAACAAAGTAAAGGTAAGATCTCTGGTAAAAGTATTTTCTTGCAAAAATAACTTTACTCAGACTCTTTAAAATATTGACCATTAATTTATCATTTCAAAATAAATTTTATTAAAAGAACAATACATGGTCTTGAATTTCTTTAACTATAGAGTTTTACAGAAACAATGTTTATTCTTTACTTACTAACAGCATATTCTTTCAATGTGACATCATGTAGGAAGAAAAAATACCTTTTCCTTCTATCCTTCTGGGTTCTTGGCTGAGTTTTTGTAGGAAAAGACAGATTAGGAAGAGAAAAATATAGTTTTAAATATAAATTTTACATGACACAGGAGCCTTCATAAGGGAATGATGACCTGAACAAGTGGTTAAACCTGAACATTTTTATGCCAGATTTTGACAACAAGTGGAAAGTTGGGAGAAATTGTGATATAAGACTATAGAGGTCAGACCTCAGCGTAGTAAACAGGGGTCACTTAGAAAGGTTGGTTGGCTCAGATTCTTCCCGGTGTCCCTCAGTCTTTGGAGAAGAGGATACTTTTTTCAGCTGGGTATAGGGAGGGTACCTCTCATATAAAGATCTCATGACCTGCTTCAGGGAAGAAGGTCAGAGAGTCCTTCCAGCACCTGCCTTTTCTCAATTTCCTTCAGCTTAAAATATTTAATATGCCACAGTGCCGTATTTTGGTGTAGCGTGTCCTGGACCCCATCAATGTTCCAGTGGAAACTCCCAGTGTGTGAATTCCAGACAATAAAAGTTAATTAGACAACTAGTAACACTGACCTCATTAAAATATCTGGGTATTTGTCAGAGAAAGTGATACCTCAGTGAGTTCATCAGAACACAAAACGGGGACAGTGTTACCTTAATTGGATCCAAGTAACTGTGAAGGACAAAGTTCAGCCCATGGCCTCTGTGAGAAATCTGGAGGTTGTAAGAAAGGATTAGACTCGGGCACTCTACCAAAGAGTCTAAAAGTTGTGAAAATTGGAAACAGGAATTATGTTATTAGAATATGTTAGTGAGCATAACATAATACCCATGTGAACGTGTTTCCCCAGTATTCTCCGAGGTGTCTGCCTCACTTGAATCTCCCTCCAGTTGGTTTAAAAATAGTCCGTCGATGGTTAAAGCAGACTGAGGAATGGCAGCCCCGACTCCTCTGGCTCATTTTCCAAATGACCTCCGGGCACCAGGGAATGACGCTCGCTCTTAACTCGGGGGCTGTACGACAAACATATTCCTCATGGAAAACACGTGTCGGGGCTCCTATTTCCTCACCTCAGCCTGCGTCAGTCCGTTTGGAAAAACAGAAGAAAGTGAAAGCAATTACCTCACCTCAGTTAATTTGTGAGGATCCCCAATAAGGCTTGAACTTCTAATTATATTTGTGGAAAGAATAAATATACCAACATGTTAAAAGTTTGAGCCTGAAAGAGAGGAAGAGGGAGAGAGAGGAAACTCAGTCTACAGTATGGGAATCCTTGTCTCAGTAAATAGCACAAATGGTCTCAGGTTTGGTTTCAGATAAATTTTAAAAATATCTATAATGTGCAGCTTGAAAAAATAAAACACCTGCTTTTTGGAGCTGGACACATATTGGGCCAGTTGAAAAAAACTCTTACTGACTGAGAAGTTTATACTTAAAGTGCACTATACCTGAAGCAAAGCTCTGCCCAAAATGTGAGAAGTTTCAGAGCTAGCTACTGAGATATCCTGGCATGCTGACTTTCATCTCTTTTCTAATCATCTGTTCTTCTATTTTTCTTTTTATGTTGTTCCACTTACTGAGTGATTATTACATGACAAACACCATGCTAAGCCTTATTTGATAAAGAATACTAAAATGGAGACCTTTATCTGAACAATGTACTCTGGGAAAATAAACACACTGGAAGGAAAAAATGAATACTTATTGAGCACCTGTTATATTTCAGTCACATGTTCATATAAACTGTATAACTTGTGCATTGTAAAACGTCCTTTGAGGTAAATGCCATTGAGACACATATTTTGCACATAAGGACAATAAAGTTCAAAGAGGCCCCAAATCCTACTGCTAATGAATGCCAGTCCTTGGATTTGAGCTGGAGGATTCTCTCCCCAAGCCATGGTTTTTGTTGTGCACTAAGTCCCTGACCTCTGCTACAATTTTCTCCACCTAATTTTTTTTTTTTTTTTTTTTGCTACATTTCTCATTCATCTCTTCCTTAATACTGGATAGACTCAAGAATAGCAGAAGGGTGCTTGGGATGTCCCCAGTAAGTGCACAGAATAAGAGAGGCAGGTTTTCACACAAGCCCAAAACAGACAGAGACAGAGTCCCTGTGGGCCAAGGTGAAGTTCAGAGGGCACTTCTCTCAAATAAATTGCAAAAGACATTGCCTCAGCACAGGCAAATCCCTTCTTCACTTTTAAGAGTTAGCTCAAGTGACCTTTCTTTGTATTACAATTACAGATAGGTGAAATTAAAGATAGCCAAATGCTCAAATTCTTAACATGATGTATCAGTTTATTGCATGCTTATTTAGACAGCATAGTATGTAAGAATGCAATGACTGAAATAAATAGTCAGTAAGCCACGAAGACCTTCCAAATGACTGAGACATCTGATTGGGTTGATATAAAATAATATTTTTACCATCTATTGGCTCTATTTGATATTAGGCTCATTGTAGTGGAATTCTTTGAACTTGAAATCACAAGATGTCGGTTGAATTCTGGATTTCCTTTTATCATAGGTGTGTGATTTGGGACAACATATTTTAATCACCATAGATCTGCATTTCAGTGAGTGGGGATGGCGATATAAATCTTAGAAGCCAACACAAATATTATATGAGGGAAGGTCAATCAAAATGCCTAGCTGAGTCCCTTGTCCACAGAGTTAGTCCATGTCACATGGCACTGGTAGCTGTCTGCCCAATCTGAAGGCCTGGGGATTCAGTCTGTCTGCCATCCTCACTACTGCCATTTGCCGAGGTTAGTCCGTGACTACTCAGACAGTTGATGTAGAGTGAGCTACATGAAATCAGCCAGAAGAAGGGAGAAGGGAAGGAAGATGTATGAGCTGGCACTGTACTGCTTCAAATGATGTGGTGAGTGGTGAAAAACAGCAGGAGCACGGAACAGTCCACAGCGGATAAAGAAAGGACAGAGATTAGGCAAAGTCTGGATGATAACTACAAGCATACAGAGCAGACACACAAAGGAAGGAACCGTCTAAGGATGGAATCCGTACTCGGAAATCAGTTTCACTGTTCTTATCAGTAACAATTCCCATCAGTTCATTCATTTATTTCAGGGCGGGCCTGTGCTGCTTCGCAATATGCAGTGAACTGAGTGGCCCTGTCCTTCCAGATTCATCTGTTGAAGCCATAACTCACACTGTGATAGGTCATCCTCATTTTTAAAAAATTAAGGAAGTGAACTTGCAGATATTAGACTAGCTTTAGGTTGAGATCTACTTTATATGCCATCAAGTAGGGGTTGTGCATATTTTGAGGTTTACTTGAGATGTTTTAGTGGTGATCAAGGTGCCAGGTGTTCCCATCACTAATCAGGGCTTCTCTCATCTTTTTTTATTGCTGTAGCTAAAACCATCAGAGCAAATTATGTGAAATTTAAACTATCACGCACTTCTACATTTCAAATGTTGAAATGTTACTAAAAGTGATTTCCATACCTCTACTTGTTATACACCATTCAATATTTTATTACATTAGTACTGATAATAAGTGTACTTTTTGCATTTTCTATGTGGCAGAATATGTCTTAGAGGCATTAATTTTCACCATCACTACAATGGTTTGAGGTAGATATTGTTCTCATATCACAAATGAGGTAACAGAGGCCGAGAGTCACTAAGTATCTTGACTAAGCTATTGAGGCAACTAAACATGGAAGCTGGGATATTAAGCAATGCTGCTGCTTCTAGGTCTCAGCCCTTCCAACTAAAAGTAACTTCTAATGATTTTGTTTGGTTATGTTGGTCTCAAATGGTCTTATTTTCATGCTTCACGTACTTTTCGGGTAGTGAACTTATCCTCAGTGAATTGCTAGAATCCATGGTGGCAACAGAAGAAAGAAAGTGAGGACAAGAAATAGGCTAGGTGCAAACATGGGAATATGATTATCTTACCATTTACAGAATATACCAAGTGCTTTGGTTATAAGAATGATATTTTCTTTCTAAGTTTGTCATTTAATTTATCTGTGCTGAGGTGTAATATTTAGGCTAATGTAGGATGCCACTTTCATTTTCAAAATATCAGTTACTTTCCTCTCCATGGAATATTGCTTTGAACTTCTCTTGTATTCATAGATTTCCTTTTATCTTTAAGTCAGTTCAGTTTGGGGGCTGTCTAGAAGTAGGTCCTGGTATCTCACATATATCAGTTCTTTATTTGTTGGAAATGGATGAGAAAAAAGATGAGTAGCAAGTGTAAAATATATTGGGGGGAAATGTGTATACTTAAACAGAAAGAAAATAAAGCTACTATTTCTATCTAGATCTATTTCTGCTAGTAACCAGACTTGGTAACTATAATCCAGACTTAGTGAGAAGACATATCTTATATATTTTCAGTGACTCCAGTGCCTCATGCTGCTACTCTCGCAGGACAGAAATTTGAGGGGAAATTATACAATAAAAAGCACTATGGGAAAAACATAACAAGAAAGGGGACCCTGGTTGGCGTGGCTTAGCGGATTGAGCACCGGCCTATAAATCAAAGGGTCACTGGTTGGATTACCAGTCAGGGCACATGCCTGAATTTTGGGTCAGGTCCCCAGTGAGGGGAGCACGAGAGGCAACCACACATTGCCATTTCTCTCCCTCTCTTTCTCCTTCCCTTTCCCTCTCTCTAAAAATAAATAAATAAAATCTTTAAAAAAAATAAGAAGAAAGAGGGATGGCATGTGCTGAGAGGAGCATTGAAATTTTAGCTGGAGAGTCAGGAAGATGACTGAGAAGATGGCATTGTAAGCAAAAACTGAAGGAAGGAGGTGAGGAACATGCCAGACAGACAGGACAGCTGGCACAAAGGCAGGAATGTGATCAGTGCATTTGCAGACTAGAAAGGAAGTCAGTATGATTGAGACAAAGTTAAAGGGGTCATGGGTGGCCTGATCCTTTACAGGTTTGTATACATAGAAGGACACAATGTAACATGACAAGATTACAAGGGTTATGGTGACCGCTTTTAGAGAATATAGCATAAGGGCAAGAATGAAACCAAGGAGACATGATGAGGTTATTGCAGCAACTCAATAGAGAAACACTGGTGGCTTTGACCACAATGGTAGCAACAGAATCAGGGAGACTGGATTCTGGATGTATTTTGAAGGTCAAAACAAACATGGATTGCTGAGGCACTGGACGTGTGCTATGAGAGAAAGGGAAGTCAACAAAGATTTCAAGAATTTGCGCCCAAGGGACTAGAAGGACAGAGCTACCATTAGATGAGATTAGGAAGCCATAAGAGAAGCTGGGTTAGTGGGTGCATATCAGGAATTTTGTTTGGGACACAGCAAGTTTCAGAAGGCTGTTGGACAAACAGAAGGACGTGCTGAGATGGCAGCTAGAGATACGCAGGAAGAGTCTGGGAGATGCGAATGTAAATGCTGTCAACGTATGGAGGGCATTTAAATCCATGGGATTTCTACAAGATCTCCAAGGGAGTCAGTGTAGATAGAGATGAAAAGAAACTCAAAGACGGGGCTCTGGCGCATTTCAACTTGAGGAGGGAAGATTAGGAAAATTAGTAGTGTATGCTAGGTAGTAGCTGTCAATGTGTAGGAGTAAAACCAGTAGAATGTGGTGTACCGGACTTCAGTGGAAAGCAGTTTCAGGCTGTATTCTTCATAATGGGTGAATAATTAAACCTGAAATAAATACTTGATGACTTGTATCATCCTGTAATGTGTGGATATTTAAATATGCCTGTTGTCTGTGAAATCATAATATTTTCACATAACATTACTTTATCATCAAACATTATCAACTCAGACTTAAATATGAAACCCTGGGAAGTAGCATTACTTGCTGAACTACTTACTGAAGAACTAAACAAAACCATCAGTCTATTCATACGGCAAAAGAACTGTACTTCTGTCTCTTTTGACTTAGAAAGCATTATAAATATAGCAGTACATTGTAGCATATAGAAAACAAATGGAGGGAAAATCCAATGTTTCACCATAATTAGCATAGGCTTTTCTGAAAGTACCAAAAATGTATTAGCGTTATGTATTCAGGCCACCTCAACTTTAAAAATCTAAAAATCTTTACATACAAATCTATAAATTAGGAGTGTTGACATACTTTAATAAAAACGTGTGTGTTGTGTCAGGATGGGATTTGCCATA
This sequence comes from Micronycteris hirsuta, assembly GCA_004026765.1. NCBI lineage: Eukaryota > Metazoa > Chordata > Mammalia > Chiroptera > Phyllostomidae > Micronycteris > Micronycteris hirsuta. The sequence continues at coordinate 223,005 of PVJI01000521.1, forward strand.
AACTCCTGAAAAAGATCCTCAGATGACCTGAAAGTGGCCTACAGGGACCCACTGGGGAGTCCACCTCCCAAGGACTGGAGAAAAACAGGGACACATTACAGTTTTCTTAGGAGAAGCGTGGCTCCCCAAAATACAACGCTCACCGCAGTGCAGAAATGGGAAGCTGTGTGTAAAACCCAGTCCGTGTGGTTTTGCTGACTCTATCACCAGGACACAATTAAACAATGTCAGCCCTGGCCGTCAGGAACCACAGCGATCTCTTAAAGATTGATAGCAAAGATCAACAACTGCAGTGGACCGCTTCCGTTTTCAGCACCATATTTGGAGACCAAGCAGAGGCCGCCGCCTCTCCCCAGAAAGAACCGGGCTGCGTGTCTGTGCGAAGCCCCCTCTCCCAGGAGCAGCGGTCCCCAGGCTGCAGCCCTGCGCCCCTGCACCGTCTCCCTTCGGCCCGCTGCCGGCGCCCCGCAGCAACGCCGGCTGTGCACGGGCTCTCGGCAGCCCAGCCTCCTGACTTCCTTTCTTCCCTCGCCCTCCCGGCCTGTCTTTGTGAGCTGGTCCCCACCGCACCATATGGCCGTGGAGAGGGGCAGCGATGACCAGGCTCTGAACAAAAGGGGCCGTGGTGGCCCAGCGCCCTCGCATGTGGGGGACACGGCCCCGTGCAGGAGGGTGGCAGCCTCGGGTGGCGGGGGGGGGGGTGCACCCCATGGCAGGCCCGCGGCACCCCCAGATAAGAGGGGGCTCCAGGACTTAGCCTGCAACTGTCTCTCTCCGCCCGGGTTCTCCCTCTTCCCATCCCCCTATGTTGTCTTTTCTTTCCTTTTCATTGTTTCCAGTTCGGCGCCCAAATCATATTAACTTATTCACGACAAAGCCAGAGTGTGTGGCAGAACAAGAAATTAAAGCCAGCTCTCTTACGTACACACTTTAAATGTCTCTCAAGGGCACAGAAGGAGGTACGCCAGTGTTGGAACGCGTCAGGGAAACCAGATCCATTTCAGCACGGCCACTGCCCCTTTCCCTCTCTCCCCAAGAATTCTGCACACTCCCAGGAGTGAGGCAACTCGTGGAAGGAAAACATCTGGGTTCTGTGAGAGGATCCAGACGCTGTCAGGGGAATTCTCTCTGACTCCACCGAAGTGACCGCAGTTTCTAAGAGGACGCCTTTTATGGCATTATTATGTAAAATGCCATTTGAGACAAGGGGTACATGCTCAACCTTTGCTTCCTCCCTAGTCCTCACTCTTCTCCGTGTTGGACCCCTCTCCCGTGCCTGGTTTTGCATGGTTGTGTTGGTGGAGAAGTTCTGCACTGCAGACACAACCTTTTCATTAGTGAAGTTAACACCATGCTGGAGGAATTGTAAATTCAAGCTGTAAATCCACCAGCTTTCAGGAGACTCGTTTATTCTCCTCCCTGTGAAATAAAAATCTGCTGGAGGGGCAGAGCTGAATATGACCATATACATTTATGAAGGAACATTTTATGCTGCATTGCTGTAGGCTACTACTGGCCTTAGAAGCTGGTGTTGATTTTATTTGACTCAAAATAAGAGTATAATAAAAGGCACCCCCCCCCACACACACACCTCTCTCAACCACTGCCCACCTACTCACCACCCAGGGAGGCATCCCGAATCTCAAAGCACCAGGCCCCTGGGGTGAGTTAAAGGAACCTGGGCAGGCTTCCAAATTCTGGTTTCTGACCTTTTACAAGCAGGCAACGATAACAGTTCCTCATGGAATAAATCAGTGGACATGTGTAGAGCACTTCAACAATGGCATGTATTTTTCTACCGAAATCTTTAAGAATAGAGTGAAGGTTATGTTGCTCATTTCGACACATTGTTTACATTCATAACAGGGCCTCGTTGCAGAAATATTTTTACTGTGAACATAGTTACCTTCTTGCTTTTAGCTGCAGTGTCATTTAATACCTGTCAGTAGGAAAGGCAACTTTTTAAAATTCATAGAGTGTTTATTCTTTAGACCATGCAGTCGGAGACTGATGGTTATCTGTAGATTAAAGAAAAGAAAGAAAGAAAGAAAGAAAGCAACGCAAAATTACATGGGCTTTTCATCAATTCTCGTTCATAATTACCATAAATGTTTGGTCTGACATGAAACCTTCATGGAAATAAACATTCATTAGGAGACACAGTGCGGAGCACCGAGGCGGCCTGGCTACTCAGCACAGACCAGGTTCTGTGTGCTTTCCACACCCGTGAAGAGGTATGTGCTGCATCATCTGCCAGCAAGACTTGTATAGAAAGGACCCTCTGTGGTACAAACAGAAAGCAAGCAACAAAGCAACCATTCAACCTTTTCTATTCACTCACTCACATCTGTTTACATGGCCTCTGCTCCGTCTTCAAGGGTTTTTGTCTCCCCACCTCCATTTCATTTCACACAGCTCTGAGCGGCTGGTGGCTTGGAAGGGTTTTTTTTTTTTTTTTTTTTGTCCCCCTTCCCCCCCACCCCCTTAAGAGCGAGGGATTCAAATCTGTTTTGTGAAACAGAAATCTGAAAAACAGGCTTACAGAGAGCAGTTGGCCCTGTTTTTGTCTAACCAGTTGTTCTAATGAAGACTGACTATAAACTCCAGCTCTCTCATTAATTTTTAAAGTAAATTTAACACACAAGATAAGTTTCTTAGGAGACTTGAAGACTCTATTATTCCCCCAGTTCTGCTCATTACTAAATGTCGATTTGCTTTCTTTTGTTTTACACAAAAATTGTATTTTAAAAAATATATAATTTTCTGGAAGTGAAATTTTAAGAAATGAACATGCTATCTACAAATAAAATACTAGAGAAACCTTACTATGTGAATATTTTATACTAGCAGGTTACATTTCTAGGACATTGTACAAAGAGGTTTATCCTCAAAAAAAGTAAGAATGGCAAGCAGATAAGATTATGACTATTTTACAAAAGAAAAACTGAAGGTCACAGAAAGAACAGATAATTCCCTCCATACCACAGACCCTATTTTGTAACCCTATTGACATAAAGCCAAATTGCCTTCTATTGCATTGTATACATTCAATGTCTTACGTACAATTTTATAAGAATGAGTAATGATCATCATAATCGCCAATCTTGCTTAGAATTCTAAAATTCCACGGTTTATAATCTGATCCATGAAGAATGGGGTGTAAAAGGATTATATTGAATATGATTATGCTCACATAAGTGTTGTAAAAATGGAAGTCTAAAGGATTTACATTTTAAATATACTTATAAAGGTAGACCGCAATGTTATTTTTCCCCACTTTTCTGAATTTTGATAGACTGTCTCAATATAGTGAAGAGTTGCAGAGACAGAGGAGAAGCTCATGAGTAGACACCTAAATAAAATATTCACAAATTAAATGTACCCTGACTCTACTACTTTCTAGCTGGGAAATACTTGCCCGTGTGTATTAATGTGTCCGTATGTATTAACTCAGCTTTGGCAAGGGGAAAGAATCATGCAACCGATGGTGCACAGATTTAGTGACTTGCTATCTGTGGTAAGCAAATGGTAAGCTGCACCACACTAGGGCAATCTTAGTACCTGCCATGAGCTTTGGTTGTCTCTGAATTGTCAAACTGTTGATTTCAAACATGCAAACGAGGGGTGGGGGGAATGGAGACAACTGTACTTGAACAACAATAAAAAAAACATGAAAAAAAATAAATGTTTGGAAAATTAAATACTGAAGCCCAGTGGTAGTAGTTTGTAACAGGAGAAGCGTAGCTTGCAGAAGAAATTCTAATAGTCTGCCACTTGCCACCTGTTGGTTTATGTAAAAGAGAGTGAATGAGGGCAGGGGAAAGAAAAGCCCCCCATTGTCCAAAAACACTAGCGCACAGCGTAGAAAGACTGTATAAAGGTAATCTATCACCATGTTTATTGTTATATATTTTAGTCAATACATATTTTCTGATTAAATGAATAGCTACAGTCCAGAACAAAATTGTCAAAGGTAAAGGCAGGTCAGTCCCATGGAAGTTTGGAAATATTAGCTAGGAAATTTTACCAGGAAGGAGGACAGTGCAATGAACTCTCAAAGAGAAGCAGCAATATGATATATTCTTTAAATCTAGCTACCTTCATTATTTATTAGAAGTGCCATGTAAATAACTTATGGTACCATTGATATTCAAGAAATAATACATTGTACCCCATAGAAAACAACTTGCAAAATTAAAAATGATGATCAGCCTTCAGCAGCCATAAAACTCAATTTTAACAGGGAAGATATTTTTAATCCTGCTTAGAGTAGGCTCGATTATATGAAGAAAGATACAAAAGTAAACTGAACTAAAATATCATTTTTTCATGCAGAAAAAAAAGTCTTTGAGGAAACATCAAACATAGCATTAAAAAAGGATAAAAGGCACAAAAAAAGTGGCATTGATGGGAACTGCATGTAGTTGCCAAAATGGAATGCAAAACCATGTCTAAATTTTTAGGAGTTTAAAGAGAAAAACAACAACAAAGATCATTGCTATTTCCTGAGCTTAAGGACCAGACTTAGCAGGACATGTGGTTTCGTTTTGGGATCTCTAGTTTCTTATGAAAATATTGCTATTTCTGTAGGCATCTTCATTTAAAGGAATGGGAACAACAATAAATTAAAACCAGGGTTAATTCTGCTGGTTTACATTTTCTCTTATCATTTAGTTTTCACATGTTTAACCTAAAAATAATAGATTTTTTTGGTAAAAAGTTCTATTAAGTAGGGGAAACTAAAACATTTAGAAATCTTACTAACATACATCTCAAATACTGATAATATGTGTTAAAAAGTTATCAGTCTCCTTTTATCTATTCCATTTGCTGCTGAGAAGTTTTATCCACTTTCTATTTTATGCATTTTATGTGGAATAGAATGTGCTATTTCCTGGATAACAATTTACCACCAGTTATTTACATGGCAATTCTAATAAATGATAAAAATAATTGTCAAGAATTCATGGCATTATATAATCTCGTCAGTGTTTGTTAGTGGCATCCAAACAACTAAGCAAAGTAAAACTTCAAAATTTTCAGGGAAGTTGTGTTTCGGGAATAGTGTTTTAGTTTTCTTTTTATTTGAAGTCTATCTTCAACTCTAATATGATTGTTTTTCATCTAGAGCCATCTCATTTCTTTTTTTTTTAAGATTTTATTTACTTTATTTTTTAGAGTGGGGAAGAGAGAGAGAGGGGGAGAGAAACATCAATGCATTGTTGCCTCTCATGCACCCCCCACTGGAGAGCTGGCCTGCACCCCAAGCTTGTGCCCTACACTGGGAATCGAACCAATGACCCTTTTGATTCGCAGGCCGGCACTCATCCCCTGAGCCACACCAGCCAGGGCACATCTCATTTCTTAAATACCTAGACAGCACAAGTCATTATGCCAAACTCCATACACAAAATGTGTCTGGCACCACATCTTTTTACTACAGTGGTCCATTCGGTGTGACACTTATATAAAATACACATTAACAATTCTGAGAACACGGCATTTTTAGTGCTAAGTAATAGAAGTACAAACAAGAGGAAATTAACTATGCTTCCTCAGTACACAGTTTCAAAGGGTTAAACTATAGTTAAAGAGCAAATCAGAAGAGTTGTTTTGATCCCATTCAAAAGCAGGTTTTTCCAAGAGTAATATGCCATATTGATTGCTTTTTACCACCATACGTATATTATATACCTATGTGTAATATAGGTTTTTATATATAGTATCTCTGTTGACCCAGAAACTACCAGGTCAGTGCTTGTTTAATCTAAATGAATTGACCCTGCTTGTGGAGCCAAAGAAGACACCCTACACTCCCCGCTTCTACTTCCCAACCTAAGTTACTAGGATTGACATTTTCCAAAATAAAAAACTCTTTGCTAACACATACCCTGAGATTAACACAATAAAAAATTTACACATTTGTTACCCAAGATATTCTAGTTCCAAACTTGTTTCAGTTGGACCTTGAATAAAAACCATTTTTCCATTAGCACAATGATAGTACCATTATAGACAAGTACAGAAAGAGTACTGAAAGAGAAAACTCTAATGAAATATACCCCAAGGCCAGAATGACTAAGAGAGGGAATGACAAAATTCTTTATAGTGGCTTCCATTACCCCAAGATTCTCTTTTTTTCTAAGACTCAGTATAAGGTCAAATTCATTGAACAGGCTGTTTGTTCAAATGAGGCCACACTGGAAAAAGCTGGGATAGTAATAACTGGGATAAAGCTGTTTAATTTAATTTGTTTCTTAAAATACATGCTTATCTTTTACAGAATAAAATTGATTTTAAAATGTTCTCTGTATTAAAGAGAAAAGAACAAAATCTACCCAAATATTTACAATAGATTAAATGCTAGTACAGCCTCAAGCAGATGAACCATGGACTTCACCGAGTAGAAGGAAGCCGCTCATCTAATATCTTACAATGCAATAACAAGGAAACATTTGCCGAAAAAAGGACAGGCTTTGAATATTCACATGTATGAGCAGTTTTGTTTGAAATTTTTGATAAAGTTTTCGAAAACCCAATTCTGCCCTGCTGCCAGCTCACTCATTGTTGTGTTTCTCCTCGTAAAGCACTCTGTAGTTATCTAGTGTTAGCAGAAAATGACAAAATATGGAGCCCCTCCCACAAAGATAATGATCTCCAACTGACTTAAAAGCAAACTTTGTGTTAATGTACCTTTTCTTTTGTGCTTTTGTCTCATTCAGACATCTTTAATTGGGCACAATTGGTCTCCGACTAAAAAGTTCAAGTCTTGCGCTAATGTGGTTATCTGTGTCTAGTCTATACAAACAATATTTGCTGTGGCAACACGGATTTATATTTACCTTTGCAGCATTTGCTCCTCTGATCCTGAGATCCTCAGAAAAAGAAAAGAACGTTCTGAAGTGTTGTGGTGGAATGACATTTGCTTTTTTAGGTTGGCAGCCAGGACTAAGTCCAGGTTGGTTTCCTCTAGGCTATTTCTCACTAATTAGCTTCCCTTTGTCAGGTTTCTTTTCTACATAAAGCGCTCACTAGCCTTTGAAAAGCAAAGCACACACATACAAATAGTTGTGAATTCAACATGCATTCAACTTGCCTATCAAGCCTATAAAAGCTTAAAAAATAACAGAGCTATTTGGATGAACCCTAAAGCCTTTATAAATAATAACCATCTCCTAAGTTATAAAATATAAAAATGGATTTGCAGTAATAAATCTGCAGGCCTATTAAACTGCTGCAAGGGATGAAACCACTAATAAAGAGAAAAGGGTCCGGGGTTTCAAAGAAAGGGGAAGGAGGTGGTAGGTGGATGTCACAGAAGGCGGCTCTGGTCTGAAAACAAAGGGAAACAACAAGAGCCCAACAGGAAAGGGTGACCCACGGTCAATGGGGAAAAATCAAATTAATAGAGACATGATTAGAATACTATCATCTTGGTAATCATCACCTTCCCTGTGAATCCCTCCTTGAACTCCCATGAAAGCTTGGTGCCTCTTCCTTCCCATTCACACAGAATGCTAAAGTCTGGTAGAAACTTCTACTGTGACACATACCATACTGTTTTGCCTCTTGGTTTTGTTTTTCCATCTCTGCCAGGAGAGTAGCATAAAACATGAGCATAGCCCTGGATGGCATGGCTCAGTGGATGGAGCATAGCCTGTGAACCAAAGGGTTACCAGTTCGATTCCCAGTCAGGGCACATGCCTGGGTTGTTGGCCAGGTCCTCAGCATGGGGCACGCGAAAAACAACCACACACTAATGTGTCTCTCCTTCTCTTTCTCCCTCCCTTTACCTCTCTCTAAAAATAAATAAAATCTTTAAAAAAGAAAAAACATGAGGATAGTAGGTCCTCAGAAGTATTTCTTAAAACAGAAAAATCAAGTTCATCTCTTTGGTTTGTTATAGTCACTGACCTACATGTACGTTTTATTCCATAAATACCATCTCTTATAGAAAATTCATTGGAAGATAAATATTTAAGTCCAGTTATGATTAAAAAATGAGAATACAAACCACAGGCTGGAAGAAAATATTTGCACAAGACACATCTGATCAAGGACTGCTATCCAAAATATACAAAGCACTCTTAAAACTTAATAAGAAAACAAACAACCCGATTTAAAAAATGAGATAAAGTCTTTAACAGACACCTCAACAAAGAGGATATTGTAAGGTGAAATGATTTGGGGTACTCAACGTGATCTATGCCATGTTACAAGTAAGGTGACCTTCAGTTCACCCTGGGAGGGGCAGGCCCCCATCACGTGAAAGCAATATTCTTGCACAGGGAAGTGGACCTTTCAGGTTGTTTGCAGACTGGGTTTATATAGCTCTTAACAAGCATATGCCACGTGGTTACAAGCTTCCCGTGTTAGCACATGTCACTCAGCTATAGATAGCAAGCCCGATCCCTTTTCGGTGCGAGGTTTTCCCTCTTGCTGCTGCCTGTGACACTGCTTCTGTCCCGTAGCTCCCTTAATAAGCTGGTGATGGAAATCTGGAGTTTTCAGCCTCTTGTTTGTCTCTGGGGCCCATCCTCCTTTGGAGATCAGTTTCATTACCTCTTGAGAAATTTTCCTAACAAATATACAGATGTCTGTATCTTTTTACAGATATAAAAAGATTCCTCAACATCGTATGTCATCAGATAAATGCAAGTTAAAACGACAGTGAAATACCACTGTATACCTGTTGGAATGGCCAAAATCTAGAACACTGATAATACCAAATGCTAGTGAGGATGTGGAGGAAAGCTCATTCATTGCTGGCAGGAACCTAAAATGGTACAACCATTCTGGGAGACAGTTTGGCGATTTCTTAGAAAACTGCGTATATTCTTACTATATAATCTAGCAATTGCATTCCTTGTTTTTCCCTCAAAGGAGGTCAAAACAGATCCACACAAAAACCTGTACATGATGTTTATAGCAACTGTGCTCATAGTTACCAAAACTTGGAGGCAACCAAGGTGTTCCCTAGTGGTTGAATGGATAAACTATGGTACCATAGACAATGGCATTTATTCAACATTAGCAAGAAATGAATTACCAACTTATGAAAAGACATGGAGGAAACTTCAATGTATAATATTAAGTGAACTTGAATGGAGCCAATCTGAAAAAGGCAAAACTATGGAGAGGTTAAAAAGATCAATGGTTGCCAGGGGTCAGGCAAGGGTAAAGATGAATAGGTGGAGCACAGAGGATTCTTAGGGCAGTGAAAACACTTGGTATGATACTATAACGTTGTACACAAGTCATTATACATATGCCCAAGCCCATAGAATATACAACATCCAGAATGAGCAGTTATGTCAGCTGTGGACTTTGGGTGATTATGATGTGTCAATGCAGGTTCATAAATTGTAATACATGCACCACTCTGGTGGGGAATATTGATAATGGGGAGGCTGTAAACATGTGGGAGGCTACATGGGAAATATCTGTACCTTTCCCTAAATTTTGATGTGAACCTAACTTTGCTCAAAAAATAGTCTTAGTGAAAAATAAATTAAAAAGTCAATTATTTATATGCATAATTGAGAGAAAGAGGGAGAAGTTAAGGACATGACTTTAAAGCTAGACTCTGTATGCTTCCCTTAAGACAGAGGAATAGGATACTAATAGCTGTGAATCTCAAGAAGCTTATTGCTTGGGCCACATGAAAAATAGGTTAGAATTTTACAATAGGAACTAAGAGATTGAGCCAGGCTACAGAGTATGTTTCCAAAAATCCTTTGAATCGATCCCTTCTATTGATGGTTCACAGTTGGGAGAGCTTATTGAATAGAGACCAAGTAGATGAGATTTAACTGTGCTACCTGTACAATTAAATGTCCTTGACACACACAAGTGGGACAGGGGACCTGGTGGATAGGTTTTGCTAACACATAATCAAAAAGACTAGTATATCTGGCCCTCTACTACTCAGTATGGCTTTCAGGTTAATTTAATGGGATTGACGAATTTTATTCAACAGCATGTGTGAATCCTATTCATGTGCACAACCAATAAAAATTGTTATGGCTGTTTTCTAAGATAAAAGTATGAGCTAAATGCAAGTAATTACAGGTCTGCAAATAAGGAAAAATATATGTGTACTGTAGTTGAACTGACATGGCAGTTTTGATCATCGGTATGTAGGCACACAATAGAAATTTTGGCTTGGCACATGCTCATACAACAACAAAGTGTCCTTTTACATGACGCTCTTTCTGTCACCAGTGCTGATGTTGCCGCCCTGGAATGAACTGCGAGTAGGGTCCAAAAGTCATCATCAAAAGCTCTGAAACTAACCTAACTGGTATCTTCGTTGTTAACATTTGTCTTTCAAGTGCCAAACTCAATGATAATATGTTCCATATGAAATAAACATGGAAAATTGTTTGTGAAACACAAAAATATTCAGAAAAAACTTTGGGTCATTCCAGAAGTTTAGTTGTCTCATTTTGGCTTCTTGCCCTATTGCTTTTCATATCCTGCAAGGTCCAAAAGAGCAACCATCAGCCTATGAGCCCTTCTTTCCTTTAGCCAACATTGGAAGTCAAGATAAGGAAGCACACTTTTATTAGATTTGCTAGAAAGTTTTAATTTAGAACACATAAATTCTCTCATTTAGAATATAGGCAGCTTGACCTTCAACTTGCCAGGAAAAATTATTATAACTACTTACCATCTGGGTCTAATGAACAATTTATATTTAATTTTTTAAATATTTAAAGTCATTTTCAAGTAATCTGTAGAATTTTTGAATGAAAATTTTAACTTCTTTTAAAAATTCATTCATAATGTAGGCATAGCAAACTATGAAGTATTAACAATAGTATGAATACACTATTGTTTCTATTTAGTAAATTTGGGCATGAAACATCACAACATATAAAATACATAGTCATACATCTTTTTAGCAGAATGGGATGGTCTAGGTTTTCATCTGGTATTTCATCATTATCAAACAGTTTAATTCTTTAGCTATAAAATCATTCTTTAAACTCACATATTTAAGGAGAGATAATTTAATGATGCATTAGGTTTGTTTGCTTATTTATATATTCCTGTATTTGTGTATTTATTCATTTATTCACGCCAGATTGTATGTTCTGAAAAATAATTCAATGTTTATGCTTTGAGGAAATGGATGTTCCATTGGCTGCTAAGTAGAAATGTGCCCTTTTGAAGGTTGGAGCAATGTCATCTGGAGGGTGATTCTGTCTCCAGAGAGCTGCATGAGAGCAGTTAGTGCCCCCGTCCCAGAGAGAATAGATGTTTGGGAAAGGAGTACTAGACAAAGAGGAATGCAACATCATCAGCATAGACAAAAAGAACATTCATTCTTTAATGCCTCTTTGTTTTTTTTCTACCTTCAAGAATGAGGAGGAGGAAAGGGAGGAGGGAGGAAGAGGAGAAATAGGAAGAAGAAGGAAAAGAGGAAGAGAAGAAGGAAAGAGAAGAGAAGGTGGGAAGGAAGGAAAAAAGAAATATTTAAAAATATTTCAAACAAGTTTGAAGAACTGAAAAGGAAAAATATAGATGTCATTCTGTACTGTCGGTCAGATATGCGAAATGATGTGCTTGCCAGTATTTTCTGACATGTAGAGGGATCACTTGAACTGGGGACAAAGCCAACAGTGAGACTGTGTATTTGGGTTTCCTTTACATAATATATTCATCTTGAGCAGCGGGGGGTAAATTTTCTAAATAGGTCACTAGGGATACCCACAAATCCCATTAGCTGGTAATAGGATTTGTGTGCATAAATTCTTCTGCCCTGAAAATTTCGATTTTGGAGTTTAATTTTCCATATGACCTGCATATCCATTAGGGTAAATTAGAAGGAGCTTCTCTGGGAAACTTCACATAGTTCGTGTTTTTTTCTTCCTTTTGTTTATTCTTTTCTAAAAAGACAACTATTTCGAAAGGTTAATCTTTGAAAAATTCGCAAGTGTCTGAAAGCATCTGAGGAGGGATTATGTAGCAGAGACAATCTTGAAATACAGTTATTCATGGTATTCTTTTAGCTTATTAGAAAAGGCTCCAAGGCAAAAAATAATAATAATAACCCATTTCTTGCACTATATTTTAAACTATTAGAACAAGCAACATTATGGTCATATATTTAAAAATACTCTAACATTGATTAAATTTTATAAAATTAACATAATTTTTATTTATACACTGTGGATATCCAAGGTAATCTCACCAATTTGGATTTTTGTGCGAAAAAAGTTTGTCCTTGGGTCCAAATCTAATTGAGAATCATGAACTTCTCAAGTGAAGACGATTAGGAAGTGTAGCACTAACTTCTCAGCCATTCCTTATAAACTTAAGAGAGAAATAAGGAGATAAAGCCCTAACTAGAAAAAACAAACTTGACAGGCTTCTCTGAGTGTTGTTTTGAATTTTCATGTTTATTTGAAGCCAAAATCAAAGTAAAAACACTAGGGGTTTATCCTTTGAGCATGGACATTTGAATAGGGGCAAAAAAAATATCTGCTCCCTGGGCTCCTGTGGCGAAGTTTCACACAGATGCTCATTACTTAGGATAAATGGGCTGAATACAATATCACTTGTTGGAGCAAATATAAGGAGGGTGTGTAAGAATCCTATGGGACATTCATCATTGTCCAGTTAAAAAAATAAAAAAGAGGCTATCTATAACTTGTGCCTCAAAGCTATTTTTCTCATTTAGCCCTCTTAATAAACTTAGAAAATAGATATTATCTACATTTTGGCCAAGGAAAAGATGCTTGGAGAGCTTACGTGACTTCCAGTGTACACACTTGCTGTCTGGTCTCTGTAACCTGGTTCCACCCAGTTCCAGATAACTCCATGCTCAGCCAAGAGTGAGATTTAGTCACTCTTAACCCAACCCGCTTTGTATCATCCCAAGAGGCGTGGCTGCTAATTCAATGGCAAGTTTTTAGTCTGTTTTGTTTTGTGTGAGTGGCTATATTTGGATAATCTTACACACTGGATATAAGCCTCATAGTAGTTCAGGTGTCAAGGGACTGTGCGGCAGAGATGAATATTCCCACATGGGTTTTCCATTCTTTATCTTAAAAATGACTTGGTATTTTTCCCCACTCTTGTTTTTAAGTGAAGTTCCTCATACCATGGCTGAGAAAAGGGACTCTGCAGATTGATTAGGGCGGTGGCTGTGCTGATGCGGGGTGGAGAGCACAGGGGGCCCAAGGGGAAGGAGGCCTGGAGGGTTTGGTGCTGACCTCACCCCCATGGTGCCAGAAGTGATTAATTTTCGAAGGTCAATGTGTCAGTTAACTTTCGCTCCAACAATCCTGCCTGACACATGGCCACAGGTTCTCTGCAGTGTGCCACATGAGAATTGAGTTAGCTCATGCAGCTGTGGGACATCTTGGGGATGGCTAACCTAGATTGGGCTCATCTGGGGCAGCTCTTCTCCACATCTGTCATCTCCCTTGGATGCTCTGGCTAATCCAAGGCAATTTTTTCTCCTGGCAAGGGCAGAGGATTGGGAAAGCAACTTGAAACTCACAAGGCCTCTTGAGGCATGAACACAGATTTAGCAACCATCACATCTGCCATAATCTATTTGCCAAAAAAAGTCACATGGCCAAGCCCAAAATCAGAGGAAAGAAAATATACTATATAGGACAAACTACAATGTCATGAGGTCAAGGGCAGACACACTGGAACAGGTGAAGCATTAGGGTTGTTAATGTCGTTTATTATATAGTCCGGATAATCTCTGGCTGGAGAGAAAAGACTGAAGAATTGTCTTACTCCTCAGTTTAGAAAATTGAAAGATGTACTAGCTGGGTCTTACAATCCTTGTGGAAAAACTCAATTACCAGAGATCTGAGAAATCTTTAGGCAACTGCAGTAGAGTTTGTAAGACTTAAAGGGGCGCCGAGGCAGAGGCTGTGCTATTTAACAGATCTACAGCTCTGTGGTATCTTGGGCAACTCAACACCCACACCTCAGACACTGCTCTCTCCTTTTTTTTTTTTCCTTGTGAATGAGGAAAGAAGTTGAAAGTGACTGAACTGTAGAATAATTAACATCCTATTAATTTAAACCTCTTCTGTGTCCCAGTCATTTCATTTAGTAAAGTAGCTGTAATAACTTACAACTAAAACTTCACAGTCAGATGTGCTTGAATTTTTATGCAATGGTCTCATCTATTATGTCAATTCATTCCAAATAATCCCGTTCTGTGAGAAAACCTCAGATTAATCACACCAAATTACACTTAAACCGACCTAATTAAGGTCACTTTGCTCGTTCCAGAATTGCTCAGGACCTTACTCATTTGCCTCTTTTCATTTGCCTCCTGACTCTCCTAATTTTTTCATACCGCTCCGTGATCCTACATAATTGCATCGCGGTGTTTCCGAGGGTTACTGCCTGTGGCCCAGACCTGGCTGTCTTCCTACTTGCAGTCCCTGCACAGGCACCCCGCGCTTCACTGCGCTTCACAGGTGTTGTGTTTTTTACAAACTAAAGGCAAGATCCTTCACCAGCAAAACGACTGACTCACTCACTTTATTGCCACAGTGGCTTTATGACGGTGGTCTGGAGTGAAACCTGCAAGATGGTGGAGGTATGCCCCGTTTGGGAGAGAGGGAGCAAACAGTGGCTACAGTGAGAACACTAGTGAGGACACTGAACGTAAACAAGCGTGCTTCTATCTGGGCCAGGCTTTGCGCCCCCTGGACGGCTCTGCTGGTCAGCCTTCCTGAAGAATTTATCCAGGCCCTGGGCAAATTCTGGCTCAAAACTGTTCCTGGAATAGGAAGAAAAACTATGTATGTGTGTTAGTAGTGGGGTGGTGGCTGGGTTTTGGTTTTTTTTCCCCTAAAAATAAGGATATATAGAATAAAGGCATGTGTTCCTGTTTGACTGATTTTTCTGCATCTTATATGTCAAATTGGTATCTGCCGCCTGACCACCTCCACACCCTAGTCCGAGGCAGAGTCTGCCTCTCAGAATAGGCCAGAGAGAGGCTATCGGGGTGTCTCTTTAGTAGCAAATATTCATGTGCCCTTTTTAAAAAATACCAGTGGCCATGAAATTTCTGTGCCCTCGTTTGCATAGCTTTAGAGGATGTGGATATAAGCTCTTAGAACTTATTGCTGATGTTAGAATTGTGTCTAAGATCTGTGCATTGTTCTTTGTTGGAAGACACCACGGATCTGGCCTTTCAGAATTGGTGACCATACCAGTTATTTGCATGTGTGATTCAGAGATAACTCAGATCCCTGGAAGAAGTAGGGCGGGGCTGTAGGAGGAGTTTGTGGAGGCACCTGTGGGCAGCCTATGAGGGGATTGGCTGAGAAGCTGAACACCTCCAGAGCCAATGGAAATAAAAAGAGGGCTGGCACTCTGGCTCATGAGCTGGCTCTCCTCCCTCTGGGCTCTCGCTCCTGGGCTCTTCTTCCTTGAGAATGCCTGGATGGTCTGCTGCAGCCTCCTGCATTCCCCAAGGGGTGGTATGGGAAGGAACTCCGGGCACAGCCTAGCGTCAGGCTGGCCTGGCAGAGGGTGGCAGGGTTATTCTTCTTTGGGTGTTCCAGAAGGAATAGGCTCCAGGGCAGAAGCCTGCCATTCTTCCAAAATTGTGTAGCTTTTGTATATTATGTTGTTTTTAGTTTGTAAATCCTATAGAAACAAGATAACTAAGACCTAACAGGGAAAAAAATAGAACTCGGGTGTTAGATTTAGCCTTAATTGATAGGCTTAAGCGATTAAAGCTGTGACTTGATAGGTGTTTAACTGCTTTTGAATAAAGACTCATTTCCTTTATCACCAAACCTTTGCCTCTGGAATTTTTGCCTAGAGGGTGGCAGCGGCAGCAGAACCCCAAGTGCTGTTCTGTGACCACGTCAGAACTCCTCAGAAAAGGCGTGATTATTTTTTGGCATTTGTCAGAGAACAAAGAGAATGGTGTCTTATGTGCCATAATCTTCGCAGGTGTTCTCCTGTGCTTAAAGAATTCTATTTCATTTCTGAGGGCTACAATTTGAGCTCCCTTGAGAAATTACCAGGAAGAATTGCTTCCTTATCTTCCCAATCTGTTAGTCGTATGAAAGGCCTTTAAGTATATGTCCATGTGTATCTGGGACAAATGCTGAAAAGGTCACTCTGCATAATGTCATTAAATAGTTTGCCTCATGAACATTTTTTTAATATTGGTTATTATGAGGAATTCATAGAAATAATGTCAGCAGATATTATATGAATAGATTTGCTAGAGTTAAAGTATTTTTAGTAATGTGGGATTCTACATTTTCTTTGCACGTGTGTTTTTGTGTGATCTTTAAAAAACGTACAACTTTACCATAAGACATATATTTATTAAAGGTATGGATTATTATCTTAATTTTCTAGCTGTAGAAAGAAAGTACTTTTCTAACATCTTCTAATAACAATAGTGACAAGGATTTAACCAACAGTTATGTGACGGGCACACTACTAACTCATAAGTTCATTATTTCCTTAATTCTTCAAAACATGCTAAAATGTAGATACTTATCATATTTGTTTACACTTTGCAAATGCATGAGCTCCTTTTTGGAAAGTTTGAGTCACTTTTCAAAAGCCTCCCAGGTAGGAAGAAGAGCCAGTTTTCAAAACCAGGGTCAGCCAATGCCGTAGCCCATTTTTAAAACCACGGTGGTTTATTAATACCCAGAACAGGGTATGACACTTTGGAGCAATACGAGGGTGGCTTGTGCATTTTTTTTAATGTTTTCTTTTCCCACCCTAGCCTAAAAAATAGAAAAGTGGGTTGATACTGAGAAAGTTGCTTTCGCAGAGCACAAAACAAATAAAACACTATCTTAAGTAAAAATGCGTGGGGAGAAAGTTTTTTTATTCCAACTACGTGAACACTCTCCCGTGTGTTCTCCACTTCTGTTGGTACAAAGAGGCAGCATCCACTGTTGCACAAAAAGGAACTATGCTGAGAGAATAATGTCATCCCCTCAATGTCATGGAAATCCATTACTCATCCAGTAGTGGCGCCCAGGAAGAATGGCCACTCCAAGAGCAAGCTGTCTGATTGGCTGGGGGATTATAATAGCTTCTAATGTGATTAAGGACAATACCTAAAAACAAAACAAAACCCAAAACATTACACCACAGCCAAGGCTGGGCTGTCAGCTCGAGGAGATGGAGCCCACACTGGGGCTATTCATTCAGCAGTGCACATGACGAATCTCAGCTCAAACCACAGGGGGCACATTTGAAAATGAGGCCTCCTGATCCTATTCTTTAGTCATGGGATCTGTGGGCCTCAAGTCTCGTGCATGAAAATCTACATTTAGGTGACCAATTTTGCATGTGACAGAGCAAGCTGTTGAAGTTAGAAACTGAGCAGAATAGTGAAAATGTTTTAGCAGCTTTCATAGTTTCCCTTCTCATGGATGATATGAGATTTCTCAAAAATGATACATTCATTGATTGGTAAACTAAGTCACATGGTAAACTTAAGTAGTAGAGCATAAAATAATGGTATGATACAAAACAAATATAAAACATGCCAAGTCATCTATGTTTGGTGGAATTGAATGATGAAGGGAGCCGGCACAGTCCCTGCAGTGCAGGAAAGATTCCTCAAATGTGTCTTGAATCTTATGGGGAAAATTCCTCTAAAAAAAAAACCTGGTTTTAATTATTAACCTGCTGCTGTCACACAGATGCTGTCTGGGCAGAATTGTATAATTTTGCTTCCCTTTTGTGATGCTGGAACCAGGTTATAAAATATGTATGTTTTATTTAATTCTTTTGCCTGGGAATTAGTGGCTAATGACTTGTTAATTTCATAACCAGGGGCTTCTTCATTTCCTTTCCTGTCTTTCGGAATGTGGAGAAAGATGTTTATTCAGAGGCATGCATTCTGAGAAGCCATTTTGCTTTCATTAAGTTGACTCTTTGCCAGGTGTCGTGCTAGATGCAGTCACTGCTGGGGCTTCTGTGGGTGTTACTGAGAATTACTTGGAGAGAAAAACAATATGTTGGCTCAGTAAAGGATGCGAAAGTGGTGATGCAGGGGCGGGAGGGAGTGCTTTGCAACATGTAGCAGGGGCTGGAATTCTTTCTGCCTCGTTTCCAACCAAAACATCTCTACTCAGAGCTTTGTCACTTAAAGTAACAGTTACTAGGCCAAGACTTCTTAAATCAGTATCTTAGTTTAGACTCTTTAAAAAAATTGCTCCTACCTAGTCCATTAATTTTTAACACTGCTCTAAAGACTCTTCTAAAAAAATTTGAAAATCGATGAAGAAATTATCAAGGAAGATAAAATCTTGATAAGAAAATTTTAAAATAAATAAAAGAGCTTTAGCCAATAATGAAAACAGAAGCTTCCCTTCCTGTTTTCTCTACCAGTTTCTTTCTCTCCCCGCCCCCACCACTTATATATGTCCTGCCTCTCTCAACACGGACATAAAGGGACCATCTGTTCTTTAGCTGTTCCTTCACATCAGTGATTTTAAAACCCCTTCCTTTAGTCCCTCTTTCCCACCCTCAGGTCTGGTTTCTTAATCCAGCCAGCCAAATAGAATCTGCCATTTGCAGGACTGTGTACCTACAACTCATTTTGTTTTTAATAAATTTTATAAATTTATAAATATAAATGTATCTAACACAGTTTTATAAATTTATAATTGTTAAAGTTTCAAAAACAAGTACGTATATATGCCTTTATAATGAAAAGTATGGGTGACCAACCATTATCAGCCTGAAGTTGCCTGATTTTAGTATTGGAAATCCTGTGTCATAAAGAAACCCAAGAATCCCAGGCCAGCCAGGTCAACTGGTCACCCTGAGAAGATAACAAGAGTTCTAAACACACTGGCAGCCAGGGCAAAGACGAAGAGTTGTTATTTATTATGTAACATTGTTAGGAGGAACAAAATATGTCAGTTCTCCCATGGAAGCTGGTGTGTGTGTGTCTCCCAACTACTACATTTAAAGAAAAGGCAGTTGAGCATTGTTTAGAAGATAGTGAGTAATGTACAGGTTCTATGTCAGTTTCTCAAACAAATACAGAAATGGAACCTGAAGGGCTCGTACGCACATTGATTTTTAGAAAGGGAAAAATCTAACCCTGTACTGCATTAACTCAAAGTAGTCTTCCGTCTGGATGAAGAGCTGTTGCAACTTTCTGGGCAACTTTCATATATATAAATATATATATTACATATATGTATGAAATAATAAAGGAGTAGCTAATGTGATTCCTTAAGATCTCATCCTATAGAAATTCCTCTTCACCAGTCATTAGCTAGGACATGGATAGCAGAATTGGAGGATACTGGCTTGATCAGGGCCTGATCGCTTTGGTATTCCAACCTGCTCATCAAGACACATTAGAGAATGTGACAGTTTTAGTTACCTAAAGCAGAGAGCCTAAAGTCCTAGACAGCCCCAACTTTGTCACCACCTAAACTTTTCCAGTATTTTAATAACACAACTTCCACACTTTTCCCAGGCACACGTGCATATTTTCCACACATTCTCTGAGCCTTGTTGCGTCCCAGAATGGGTGTGGCCTCTTACAACTAAATATCCATTCATTCCTTCTTTCTTTAATGTCTTCATTCTACACATACTAGCTGAGCACTCAGTCTGTGCCAGTTACTGTTCTGGGTAGCAAAGCTAGAGCAGTGGGCACAACAGACACCGGTCCCTGCCATCCAGCAGCCTGTAGTCTGCAGGGAAATAGAGACAGTGAACAAACATCAATAGCCACAGAATTAGTGATCCAGTCCTTGGAGAAAGGGAGATTGGAAGAATTAGGAAGAGTGTTTTCTTTTTAAATAGTAAAGTGACATTGGGTCAAGGCCTAGAAGAGACACGAGAGCATAGCCTGGAGGTAAAGGGGGAAGAAGACCTGCTAACGGTGCATCTCTCTTGTTTTTGATATTGCTTCTCTTTGTCTTGCTTCACTCCAAATGTGCATTGCTTAGTGTAATATAAATAGAATATTCACAAAGCCTCATTTGGAAATTAGTACAATTAAAACAATAAATTAGGCACATGATTGGAATTGTATGTCTTTCTTATATTGAAATTGGAAAACAGTGTTAATGGCAATAAACAAATTTATTCATAATAACTTCATGGTGAAATCAGGTTGATCTTATAAAAAAACACTACTAAATTAAGGGTCCAGAAGCCTAGGCTCTGATTCCAGCTACACTTTTTTTTAATTAGCTATGACAGTGTACATCCCATAGTCTGGTTCTGTATTTTTAAATTTTTTATTGTATTTTTATTTTCTAATGAGAGGAAATGTCAAGATTCATTCTATAGCAACTTGTAGTTCTGGAATGATATAGTCTAAGCATCTGGAGTTAAATTGTGTTAATTCAAATCATCACTCTGCTGTAAAGAAAAGTAATACTTCTCATGACCCCCTCACTTACTGCTTCAGGAATTTACTCTCCTAATAAATGCTCTGATGGGGCAGCGCAAGAACCAGTGGGAAAGGCTGTGCCCAGCCGTGGGAGGCAAGCAGTTCCCAGTAAAGTAGGATCTCCTTTCTAAGAATGACAATAGGCAGGATTCTATGCTGATTCCCCAATGGCACCTGCGCTTGTATAACCTCCCCTTGAGTGTGGGCAGGGCCTGTGAACATAATGGGCTACTACTCCCAAGACTATGTTACTTCATTTGGAGAGATTAAAGGATGAAATTAAGGATTCTCATCAGCATAGTTCCAGTTAAAAAAGATGGATTACCCCAGGTGGGTCTGACCTAATCAGGTAAACTGCTTAAAAGCAGAATTAGATTTTTCCTGAATTTCAAGAAGCCTTGAAGAGGCAAGCCCCCATTAGTTTTATATCTGTAAGAAAATGATGTATGTCAACAGTCTGCTGAGCTGGCAAGTGGATTCTTCCCTAGTCAAGCCTCCAGATGAGATCCCAACCCTGGCCAGCCCCTGGACTGCAGTCTTGTGAGATCCCCAATTAGGCTGTGCTAAGACTCCTGACTCAGGAAAACTCTAAGATAATAAGTGGCTTGTTTTAAAAGCCATTAAGTTTGTGATAGTTTGTCATGCAGTAATAGGAAACTAATACATCAGAAAAAATGGAGTTGCTAGTAATGATGCAATCCCATCAAGAAAATTAACATACTTTGTGGACCAAAAGTCTCATTTACTCTCACAACATAGATGAGACACTGTTAATAGTTCAGTGAATTTTCTTCTAGTATATTTTTAAACATAGTTAGTTTTCAAAATACCAAGTGCAAACATGCCAAACATACTGCCACATCTGGCATTTGTTGCAGCTGCAGAGGGAGTGGCAGCTGGGAAATATTGTTGGTGGTTGGACTACACCTCACCCGTCAATACCCACACTTCGAGGCTGGTCGTCAGGTTCTGCCCCTCTTTCCTACAGCATCTTAAGTAGAAACAACAAATTTCTGACTCTCAGAACCAAAACTGAGGCAGCAAAACGGAAACCTAGTGACAATGCACCTACATCCCAATTTTCATCCTCTTAGGCCTTTCAGTGATTTTTCTAAGCCTCCAAATCCTTCTTTTAAATCTCTGTTTAAATTACTAAGGTACAAAGTAAGCCAGGTGGTGAAAGACAAATACCATATGATCTCACCTATAAGTGGAACCTAATTAACAAAAAACAAGCAAGCAAAATAGAACCGGAGACACTGAAATTAAAAACAAGCTGACAGTAACCAGAGGGGAGGGAGGAGGGAAGTAACGTGGGAAAGAAGGGAAAGGGTCATAAATGAACATGTGTACGGGACCCGTGGACAAAGTCAAATGGGGGTAGGATTGAAGGTGGGAGGTGAGGTGGGGAGGGCAGGGAGAAAGTGGTGGTGGGAAAATGGAGACAACTGTATTCAAATATTAATAAAAAAACAACAAAATTACCTAAGGTAACTTCTGTTTTCCTTAATGATACTGTATGATATGTAAAAATACATACTTACTGATACATAACAATGATCTCATTAATACCATGTTAATCAGTTTGATAATTGATTACTATTCATTTATTATAACTGATAGTCGTAAGTAAAAGCATGCAGTAAAAAATTAATAAGTTTTTAATCTTTATTAATAGACTCCTTGGTTTTGCATTAGACTTGTGGAGTCTCAAATGCTATTGTGTCTTATTTGTATCTTTTTAATCTGAAAGAAATCTTTGGTGAGGGATAAGGGAATTTAGCAGATTCTGGGATGTGTTTAAATAAAGTTATAGTAGCTCGATTTAGAATTTTTGTCCCAACTTCTCACTTCCCATATTACCCTTCACTTCTGATATTTAGTCTAGATATTGCCTTGACCAAAAAGCTAGCTTGGTGCTGATTATATATTATTCTATTATGATTATTCTTTTTCTTAATGGGTTGTACAGTTTTACAAATAAAGCATGACTAAACACAATATATAGGACATACACAAGTGAATCAAGTACTTTTACAGTGGGATAAAGAGATAGAGAAACATATCTTTTCTTTGACCCCTAAAATCCTATTATGCAAGTACCTAACTTCTATTCCATCAGACTTTCATGTCTAACAGAGCTTTTATGTAACTAAAAAAAGCTACATAAAGCTTTTTTAGTTACATAAAACTAAATGTAATACAACATTGTTACATTTAACTAAGTGTAATGTATTTAGTTAATGCATGAATTAGTTAATACATTTAGTTAATGTATGTAATTAGTGCTATGAAGACACTAATTCAAACATTTACCCTCAAAACAATAACAAATATTCAACACACTGTTCCAATTGGACTTTCTCTACTCCTAGGGACTGAAAGGCGTGGGTGTGTGTATTAACAATCTTAGGCCCTGACTGGAGTGGCTCAGTGTGTTAGAATGGCGGTGGCCCAGGGCAGGCCTGTGACGGCGAAGGGCTGTGGGGTAGGCTCTGCGCCAGCAGCCCCAATCTGGGCGCCTGTGGCTCTAAAGCAGGTGGCCTGAGACCCTTCCCTGAAGGAGGGTTGGGGGATGGGTAGCCCGTTGGCAGCAGTTGCTGAGCCAGCTTTATGCACTGTGACTCCACGTTCTATGACATGGGGACCCCTCTCACTCATTCTAGAAGGTCACAATAGTCACCAGGAGCCACCAGAAGGCAGTGAAGCTGAGGCCGGCACAAGAGCTGAGTCCCCTGATCCTTCCAGACCATTCCCTATGATGCGCAGGGAGGTATGTATCTGGGGAGCTGGGAGGCGGGGGTGGGGGGGTGGTGGTGCAGGATGTGGTAAGGGTCAGTGGTTTAAGCACCCCTGCCATAGCGAGAAAGCCTCAGGCTCTAAAGCTCCTGCCTGGCCTGTTTACCTTGCCTGGGGGTGGGGGAGGGGTGACCCATTGGCAGTAGTTGCTGAATCAGAGCCAGCTTCCGCTGGTGGCTCTGGTGGCTCCGGTGGCTCCCGTGGCTCCAGCTCACGCATTCAAAGGAGACAATTTTCACCAGGAGCCCAGAAGAGGTTACGCTGAGGTTGGCATAAGAGCTGGATCCCCTGATCCCTCTGGGCCACACCCCGTGATGTGCAATGAGGTGTGTGCCGCGGGCGGTGGGGCAGAGGGAAAGTAGGCTCGGGGGAGGGAAGGGTCACTGGCTTAAGCACCCCTGTCGCAGCAAGAAAGCCTCAGGCTCCAAAGGTCCT
The DNA here is from genome assembly GCA_004026765.1 of Micronycteris hirsuta. Taxonomy (NCBI): domain Eukaryota; kingdom Metazoa; phylum Chordata; class Mammalia; order Chiroptera; family Phyllostomidae; genus Micronycteris; species Micronycteris hirsuta. The sequence continues at coordinate 246,640 of PVJI01000521.1, forward strand.
GGCCTGTGACCCTGCTGGGGAGGGGAGGGGAGGGGCTGGGAGGGTGCCGCGGTGGCGGTGGAAGCAGAGGTTGCTGAGCCATCGACATCTGGGCATGACTTGGGCACCAGTGGCTCCAAACTGGGTGGCCTGTGGTCCTTCTCCTGAGGGCAGGGGAGGGGTGGCCTGTTGGTGGCAGTTGCTGAGCCAGCTTAATGGTCTGTTGCTCCACGTTCTATGTCGTGGGGACCCCTCTCACTCATTCTAAAAGGACACCATCGTTACCAGGAGCCACCAGAAGGCAGTCAAGCTGAGGCTGCAAAGGAGCCTGATCTCCTGATCACTCCAGGCCTCCTGAAGCTGGATCCCCGCCCCTCCATAAGGATTTCCCGGTGAAGCTCAATGAGGTGTGTGCCTGGGGTGGTACGGGGCTGGGGATGGGAGGTCCTTGGCATAAGTACCGTCAGCCGCAGCAAGAAACCCTGGGGCTCCAAGTGTGGCTTCCACTGACTGGCCTTTGCCTTTGGACCAATCCTGCTCCCCTCACTGGAACGGAAACATCAGTCACTCTGCAGTGAGGGACAGGGACAGAGACAGCATCCTAGGCTGGTGCCCATAGCTCTGAAGAGCCCCCACCCCTTCCCCTATGGTATGCCCATGCTTCAGGATCAGTCAGGGGAAAAGACCGGAGTAGGGACCGAAAGGAGAGAATACTTAAAATATGGAAGTCTGTAGATAGTCTAGTCCGTGATACTGTTGGTTCGATTTCAATGGATAGGATGTGACATTTTAGAATACTGTGCAAGCTCTGTGCTTCCGGAGTATGGGAAATGGTTGGGGAGGGTGGCCTCCAATCTAGGGGGCCTGTTGTGTTATGTTTTCAGTTTCAATAAAATTATGTTACCGAGTGTCGCCGGCATGGGCGCCAGTGGCTCCAAAACTCTGGGCCATGGACCTTGCCTCTGGGTGGGGGAGGGGTAGCCCGTTGGCGGCAGTTGCTGAGCCAGCTTCAGCCTACGGCTCCCTATTTTATGATGTGGATGCAGCTCACGCACTCAAAGGAGACAGTCTTCCCCAGGAGACCAGAAGAGGTGAAGCCGAGGCCAGAATAAGAGCGGATCCAATCCCGTGATCCCTTTGGGCATAGTGAAGCCGGGTCCCCTCCCGCATGCACGTGGATTTCCCTGTGATGCTCAATGAGGTGTGTGCCTGGGCTCCAGGGGAGGGGCGGGCAGGGGGACAGAGGGGAGGTGGGGGGTGGGGAAAGGTCACTGGCATAAGCACCCCTGATGCAGCAAGAAACCCTCAGGCTCCAAAGCTCTTGGCCTGCGGCCCTTGCCTGGGGGTGGGGAGAGGGGTGGCCTGTTGGCAGCAGGCGGTAGCTTGAGCCAGCTTCAGCCGGTGGCTCCCCTGCAAGCTCACGCGTTCAAAGGAGACAGTGTCCACCAGGAGCCCAGAAGAGGTCAAGCTGAGGCCGGGATAAGGGCATGATTCCTGCACCACTCCCTGTGATGTGCAATGAGGTGTGTGCCTGGGGCGGGCAGGGTAGGGGGACTCACTGACACAAGCACCCCAAGAGACCCTCAGGTTCCAAAGCTCGGGCCTATGGGCCTTGCCTGGGCTGGGGAGGGGCCCCTTTGGCGTGGTAGGTTGTTGCTGAGCCAACTTCATGGGCCGGGGTCACTAAGTGTTCTAGAAAATGGGGACCACGCTCACGAATTCTGAGAGGAAATAATCTCACCAAGGACCAGCAGGAGTGGTCAAGCTGAGGCAGGTGCATAAGAGCCTAATCTCTCAGGGCGAAGCATAACCACGTAGCTATTTCTTTTTAGCTTAATTTGGCCCCACAAAATACTATTGTTGCCCTGGCTGGTGTGGCTCAGTGGATTCAGTGCCGGTCTGCAAAGCGAGGGGGTCGCCGCCTGGATTTCCAGTCAGGGCACACGCCTGGGTTGCAGGCCAGGCCTCCAGGAGAGGGTATTCAAGAGGTGACCACACACTGATGTTTCTCTCCCTCTCTTTCTACCTCCCTTCCCCTCTCTCTAAAAATAAATAAAAAACTATTTTTTTAAAGACTATTCTTTAGCCTTAGAGTTCTGTTCACATTAATATAAAGCAGCTCTATCTAAAGCTGGCTTAAATACATACAACACAGAAGCATGAAGTTTGTATCACTGTAGGAATATACTGAAATGGTCAAACAATATATGTCTTGTAAAAAGAACCAACAAATTTACTAGAGACATCTTATTTGTCACGTCTCTAAAGTATAATTCAGAAGAAAATTGAAAGCTTTACATTAAAACTTCTGGAGAAAAAAATATTAAGGTTTTCAATAACATGAAGAAAAGTTTTATGTTTATATGTCTTTATATCACATTAATTAAATATATCCTTCATTGAAAAGGACAGTTAAAAACATACAATAGAATTTTACCATTTAATTTGAATTATTTTTAAGGATGATTATTAAGGACTATTAAAGATGCACCACATTTTAGTATTTCTTAGCCAATAGTTTGTTCTTGAAAAATTAATGCAGTGTAAGAAAGCATTGTGATAAATAGCTTACATTTTACTGTCTCATACAGAGAAGTCTTAGACCCCACTTAAGACAGAAATATGGGTCTTCTCTTAAAAAAAAGTTAAGAAATAGAATTAGGGTTGGGGATACTGGTAGATATTAAGCAGATGTTATGATGTAGCTCTGACTGGGTATCCTAAAGAAAACAGGAGCCCCAGAATCTCTTAGGAAGACCAATTGGGACGCCCACAGAGCTGGGCAATTCTGCTTCCTGCCTCTCTAGTCCTATTTCTAGTTCTGGTTCTATGTCTCTAAATAACTGCATGGTTATAATTTACTGATGGCAAGTAATAGAATACTTGGTTTATTAACCTATACAGAAATTTAAAATTAATGCAGTTCATTTTACCTTTTTGTATTATCAAAATAACACAGCAATGATAAAATTTTAAAAATGCAAAGACATATATATGTATAAATATTAAATACACACATACACACAAAAAAGAGAGAATTCTTGAGCTTCCTATAGTTGAAATCAGCACCCAAGGACAGAAAGGCATATTTGCTAATTATCAGAAAGGCAAAACTTGAAGCCAGGCCTCCTGATTGCTATACCATTAATGCTATATTTATATAACAGTTTAGATGCAAAATTCTGCTCAATGTGACGAAAGTTAAACTTTTAAGAACAGATACTACACTTGATCTTAGCCAAAAGACTGAGAAGCGATCAATGTGATGAAAGTTAATAAAAATTAACGATTTCTCTAAAGAACAGAGCTTTATACTATGAGGAAACTACATTCAAAAAGCCTAATTTCAACTTTTTGCAGGTATACATAGATTCCACTAAGTTATTACAGGACGCAACCATTACTGTTTTCCAATACATGGTTTGAAAACCATTAGCGGGTTGTGAGATCAATATAGTAAATTATGAGGAGGATTTTTTATAAAACGTAATAGACTAGACTAAAAAATAGAGTGTATTACTCATGATAAGGACAAGTAAGTTTAATAAAACAATTAAGTCATGTACAACTTTATTTTACTTAAATATATGGATGTATATGTGGTTGCAATGTAAAATATATTCTTTAGTCACAGTAAAAAAAGGTTTTCATGGCATTGGTTATGGAAATTACCTAAGAAATTCATGTGGTCAACCATGATCTGAAAATATTAAATATAAACTCCCAGAAATAAGCAATTCATACTTTTTTAATTTTATTTTTTAAATTGTATTTTTTCCATTATCATTTATCTCCCCTATACCCCTTCTACCTCCCTCTACCCCCCCGTCACAATCACTGCAATGTTTTCCATGCCCATGAGTTCTTTCTCTTTTCTTTTTTCTTTTTTTTTTTTTGCTTGATCGTAAGTTTTGAATTGTGCACTGTCCGGAGTAGTGTGATGAGGTCTTGCACCATCCTGCTGCTTCTCACTCAGGATGTGGGTCACCCCTCACCCCACATCTCCATGCTGCAGACGGTCCCCACCCATGAGTCAGTATCTCCACGCTGCAGACGATCCCCACCCGTGAGTCACTCAGTGGCCAGCTGGGTGATCACAGTGCTTGTATTGTGTCTGGCAGCGCAGTGCTTGTGTTCAAGGCACCCTTCTTTTACTTAATAATGACCCCAAAGTGCAAGATGCTGGCAATTCAGATGCTGGCAGTTAGGATACACCAGAAAGAAACCATAAGTGTTTCCTTTAGGTGGAAAGGTAAGTATAGTCTAATGAGATATTTTCAGAGACAGAGAGAGTGATAGGCCTTATTCACATAACTTTTACTATAGCACATTTTAATTGATCTATTTTATTATTGTTTTTAATCTCTTACTGTCCCTCATATATAAATTAAACTTCATTATATAGATATGTATATATAGGAAAAGTACAGTTTATACAGGGTTTGGTACTATCCACAGTTTCAGGCATCCACCAAGGGTCTTCGACTGTATCCCGTACAGATAAGGGAGGGTACTACTATTGTGTCAAAATGAGAGAAGGGTTTGGGCATTTCCTCGTGCTGGTGTTCAAGAGAGAAGTTTGTATGTCATATAGTTCACAGCACCGAGCACTGCACCACACACTCATGGACAGTTCCTTTACATACAGGTGAAATGGGCCTACACTGAAATCCAGACAGGTACTGGCTGCATTCCTTGTTGCAGATAGAAGGCTTTCCTCAGCCTGCTGATCATTCTCTTTTCCTTTTGCACACCGAGGAGTATGTGATTAAAAGTAAACATGTGCATTGATGCAGCCACTCCACAAATGTGTAGCTGGCTCACAATAATGATTGACTCTTTAAGTAACCACTAGCATACAAAGGGTTAAAAACATCAAACTATGGGCATAAAATTTTTAATAATCACATAGTAACAGCAGAACATGCAAAATAATATTGTATGCATGAATGCCGTACATGATGAAGTAAAATTTTTCCGTACAAAAAGTATGGTCTTCCAGAAGTTCTGATTAAGCTGTTTCAGCTATGTCATGCTTAAGTCGGGGCAGAATCTGAGGCAGCCGACTGCTCTCAGTAAATCCCGGATTCATTTAAGAGTCAAGGTTGCACACTAAATCCTAACCACTATGTCTCAGAAGCAAAATCCAAATTTAAATTTCAAGTTCTGAGCTAGTGTACATTCTCTTTTGAATCAGAAAAGCAGTATCAGTCGAGTGACCTTCCAAATTTAGTCTCCCAATTCTAGCCATTGAATACGTTTTGACTTGGGGACAGGAGAAATTATAACATGGGTATTGCTTTGGATTTTGACCACATAAAAAATGAGTTAATTTCAGAGACATACTTTTAGTGCATAAGACATAGGAAATGAAACCTCTTTCTGAAAATAGCTTCAAGATTTATCTGTGGTCACTTTTCTGAGTGCCATTTCTATATTGAAATTCAACTTCCTAATTTTCTTCTCTGTAGGGAAAAAATGGTGTGTCAAGTTTTATGATGCCATTAACAGACTTTTTGATTGCTGGAGTTGCAACAACATAAATTGCCGTGTCTGCAACAATAAAGACTGACCCTTGGAGATTTTATATTTCTAAGTGCGGTATTACCTACACATACGGAATGAAAACAGAATTGAGACGTGTAACGCGATATAGCAGTCTAGAGAACATATTCACTAATTAAATCAAAGGAAGTCTCATTTTCCAGAATGTGTTTAAATTTTGAAATTTCTCATTTTATTTTTAACTGGAACTTTTGTATATTAGCCCCAAATATTACTACTTTAATGTGGTATTTTTCCTTAAAACTCAACAGGAAATGTCTAGAGTCTGACAATCATTCAGTAACTTCACCATTGCCACTCATTTCAGCAACTTCTGTGAATCAGAAAGTGATTGCCAGAATCTACAGAAACTTAATGATCTAAACAATACCTGAAGGGTCCCAGAGAGGAACAATTAATAGTGATGCACAAAACAACAAGGGTAATTTTTTGAAAGATTTCATGTACTTATTTTTAGGAAGGGGGGTAGGGAGAAAGAGAGAGAGAGAAGCATCAGTTGCCTCTTCTAGGGGGACGGAACCTGACCCACACCCCAGGCGTGTGCCCTGACTGGGAATCCACCCTATGACTTTTTGCTTTGTGGAACGATGCCCAACTAACCTGAACCACTCCAGTCAGGATAACAAGGGTAAATTCTAAAGCCTCCTCCTGAGTGAAGAAAGCCAAACTTCAAAGAGTATCTAAGGCACGGTTGCCTTTATTCATGAAATCCTAAAAGACAAAACTATAGTGACAGGAAGCAGATGCAAGTTTGCTTGGGCTTGGAGGGAGATCTGGGCTCCAGGGACAATTACAGGTGGCATGAGGGACTGGTTTCAGGATGATGCAGGTGTCCTACATCCTGCTGCGGTGGTGGTGACACTGCCACACACATTTGTCAAGAGTCATCCCCCAATTAACCCTCAATGTTACTGAATGAAAAGTCTATCTGAACAGAGTTGATATTTGAAAATTAAAAAAATAATCACCTGTAGTAAATGTCATACACCTTCGTATTTTTTAGAGGAGGAATCTGAGGTTGCAGTGAGTAACCAGCATGAGAACTCTCGGTGACCAGGACATGTCCTTGCATGGCCCCGAGGGTGGGAAGTCTGCACCAGCAGGTAGGGACTTGCACGGTATTCCTGTTACATCTCTGGCATCTGTTCCTGTGTCTTCCACAGACAAGGTAAGGTATACAACATATACTGGCAACACATTTAAAAATCAGCACCTGGAAAGCCAAATTCTGCCCACTCAAATGCACTGCCTTGCCCACTATGAAGTGTTCTGCACTTGGGATCTCCATTTCATTAGGAGAATCTCACCTGGAAACCAAAACTTTATTGAATGTTGAAGATGGTATGTAAATATATTAAATCTCTCTACATATTAAGCTACTAGATACAAACTTTCATTTTCAAATCAGAAGTCATTTATCCTGAGGGCTTAGAAGTTTGAATTCTTCTTGTTGGTGCTGAAATTCTAAGGCTATACGCATAGAATTCCTTTTCTTTCTTAATGTAATCCTGGATGAATACTGGCAATTGATATGGGTATGTATTTCTTTAAGAAGTTATCTTTGGATGTTTTCTGTCCCAAGTCCCATCCAATGGGTTTCACCTGAGATTTTTGGCCCTTGAAAGTGGAACAGATAATCATTGCTTCTCCTAGAGGTCCAGTTTTGACCTGTCTAGTTACCAGTCATAAATGGCCTTCCATCCACCACAACTCTCTGAGCATGTGCAATTTTGATATTTTCTATCTCCTATTTCACAGACCACAATCTCTCCTTGCATCTGAAACACCCATGTTTACCAGAGTCTCTTATAAACAATCAAAATGGGGTAGTCAAAACTCACCCCACCTGCCTAAGCTTCCTCTGCCCCATGGGGGATAATCACACCTGAGGATGGAAAGGAACCAAGCTGGAGCTCTTCCTCCCTCTGTGGCTCTCCCCACTCTTTCTACCCCGTTCCCTTCCATCCATACCCTCTCCCTGCCCCTCCCCCTGCCCCACCTCCCTGCCCCATCTCCCCTCCCCCTCTTGCCTGCCCCTCTTCCCTCCTCACTTCCCTTTCCCTCTCTCCTTTCCCTTCCTCCTCTCCCTCCACCCTTCTCCTATCCTCTTTTTCTTCTTTTACTCTCTGTCTCTCTTCTCTCTCTGTCTCCCTCTGCTCTGCTATCTCCTCTCTTCTCTTTGCTCTACTCTCTTCTCTTCTGTCTCTCCTCTGGCCTCTCTCCTGTTACCTCTCTCTGTCTTCTTCCTGTCTTCGTTTCCTGTCTTCTCTTATTCTCCTCTCTGTCTCTCTCCTTTCTCCC